>JAFDUT010000025.1:0-159139 GCA_017309665.1 Coelopa frigida
GGGCTCAGGTAAGAGCCTCGAACAGCAGACTGCCCGCCCGAGTTCGAGCACAACGCAACAAAAACATCAGCAATGCGGCAGCAAGGAGCCCGCAGTCCTTCGCGGAGCGGGCAGGACATGGGATTTAATAAGGCGCATCACTGGCGGGCACAAGACACGGCTGCCAACACCGGCGCTTGGGTCGGGTGGGCAGTGGGAGTGGCGGAGCCAGTAGTGTCCCACAGGAGTTGTAAATAGTATCCAAACAACTGAAAAGTTTTGTTTCTTTATTTGACTGGGACACAATAATCGTTTCTCATTTCAATGGGATCTCCCTTCGTCTTCGCCCACTCCCCTGACGACCAACCTCCCCTGCCGCAGTCGTCGCTCCGGCATCTGCCGCTCGTCGGAAGCGGATGTGATGCGAATGCGGCGTCCTTCCAATTTAGTTTTAAACGTAATTTCTTTTAATAGTCCGCTCGGTAGATAACTTGCCGCAGATACAAGATATTTCGTCGCCGAGCACAGAGTGAGTTCTCCAAGGAGGGCAAGCAGGCGGAAGCAAGGGCGCGAATCGAAGAGGTCAGGACGCGGTCTTGGCACGAATCCCTAAACAAGTCGAAATGTCAAACTCTCGTCGTCGTCGTTGTTGTTGTTGCGGGTGCCTCGACGAGGTGTCGCATGCCAGCCACGCATCGAGTGGGATGACTTTTGGTCCTTGGAGTCAAATTCCTTTATTTTACCGGCAACGCAACGCATGACAGACATCGATGTCTGCGTTCGCGTTCGGCGAGGACGTGATGGTGTCGCGGGCAGGGTGCTAGTAAAATCTGATGATGATAACATTTGCATATTATGTTAATTGAGCGGCGTAAATATGTCGCATACGGCTCAGAGCGCGGTTTCCTGTCTCGTCATGTTGACGCTACTTGTTGATACTGTATTTTTTAGGAAGGTGGGGTTCAGGACAACTCATCCTGATTCAATGGCTTACAACTCGACTAAGTGGAAGTTCTGTCACGTCGCGAGCTGTTTACGAAGTCCGAAGACCTCCCGGAACTTCAGCAGGCCACCAATTCTTCCAATAAAAAAATAATAAATAAGGGTACAACAGTCATTGAAGTACTTGTGCGAATTATTCACGATCATGGATATTTGCGTTTGTAATGTTTTATAGTCAGAGTCAGAAGAGGTTTTGTAAAATATCTGATCTCATTTTGTCATTTTGTCAGTTGTCAGAAATTTCACATCAATATGTTAGCATAGATAAGAAGATGATAAATGTGTGTCTATGATTGTGGTCGTGAAATACCAAAAGTAAGATGTGCAATAATGTTGACTTCGGATCTTTTCAGAAGCTTTGGTATTTAGAATGTAGTTCTAAAATTATATATAAAAAAGCAATCAGTTTGTTTAAACCGCTGGCAAATATAAAAATACACATGTTTAATGTATAAATATATTTTTGCCGCCATCCAGCTCTCAACGAGAGAAAATATGAGGAGCCACGTTTTGAGTATGAGTTTTCAAGTAAAATTGTTCTCAAGACATAAGAGTCATCGACGAGCAATTCAGCAGAGCTCCATTTTCCATGGAGAAGCGCTGGCCCCGCAAGATATGCGAGTAGAATCATAGAATTTGTGTATCATACATCTAATTATTTACAATTATTATTTATTATTATTTATTTATTTACAATTTATCTTGAATATTTAAATATATTTATCACAAAAACAGAAAAACATAAACTTTAACATTTCATTTTCAACCGAGTTCGGTTCTTAAGTTTTTTTCTGAAGTTTGTTAACGATTTTTGGAGGTCTGTTGACGATTTTCGGAAGTCTGTTTACGACTTTCGGATGTCTTTTCGAGTATCGAGTAACCTCGAATACTCGGGTAAATACCCGGGTATGGCATTACCCGGGTAATACAAAAACTTACATTACTCCATGATTTACGTGACTTACATTATATGCAGCGTATAAGCATATAATAATAAATGCATCAAGCTCATCCAAAGACATGAACCAATTCAATTCACCAATTCATTATTTGACGTCATATAAAGGAGACAATAACAGTGGCCGACTGTTCCCGTGCAATTCAACACAGCTCCATTTTCCATGGAGACGCGCTGGCCCTACAAGATATGCGAGTAGGATTATAGAATATATGTATTATTTACAATTTATTATTAAATATTGAATATTTAAATATATTATTATTTATCAGAAAATAAGAAAAAATTTCATTATTCTACCGAGTTCGTTTCTTAAGTCTTTTTTCTGAGGTCTGTTTACGATTTTCTCAGGTCTGTTTCCGATTTTCTCAAGTCACTTTACGATTTTCTCAAGTCACTTTACGATTTTCTGAGGTCTGTTTACGATTTTCTCAAGTCTGCTTGAAAATGGTGTAGTAAGCGATCGATGAGAATCTTACATGATAAAAATATTTTAACTGCTAATGATAAGTTCGACCGCGGACAGAACTTTTTACACGTCGCAAACGATATTAATTTTTATACCCTACACCCTGTGGGTAAGGGTATATTCATTTTGTCCTTCCGTTTGTAACTCATTAAAGGAGAGTTCGTAGGTATAGAAAAGTATATATATTCTTGATCAGTGTCACCTCCTGAATCGATTTAGCTATGTCCGTCTGTCTGTCTGTCTGTCTGTCTGTCTGTCTGTGTGTCTGTCTGTAGAAATAGATTTTGTGAAGAAACGGTAAGAGATACTGACTTGAAATTTTGGATTTAGTATTTCTATATTAATAAGCTACTTGTAAATGGGCGTAATCGGTCAACGGACACGCCCACCTCCCATATAAAGCAAAAAGTTTATATGGGATATCTGGTGAACTATGGTGAAATTTTGTGTGTGATCATGTTCCACTGATACGAGTTTAAAAGGCAAAAATGGAAAACATCGCCCATCGGACACGCCCACCTCCCATATAAAGCAATGGTTTATATGGCATATCAGGTGAACTATGGTATATATCGGGATGAAATTTCGTGTTTTATCATGTATCACCGATACAAGCTTACATGCAAAAATGGAAAAGACCGCCCATCGGACACGCCCACCTCCCATATAAAGCAAAAGTTCAATATGGGATATATGGTGAACTATCGGACACGCCCACCTCCCATATAAATCAAAAGGTTTATATGGGATATCTGGTGAACTATTTCATATGTCGAGATGAAATTTCAGTTCAGACAGTTATTATATTAAATATTGCTACTAAGAGTTCCCAAGAATCACATGGAAAAGAACGAGCACCTTCCATACAACATCGTAGATCTACAAGAAATTCAACTACTTTATGGATGTTATTTGCTGATGTAAGTGTGGGAGTGAATTCAAGAAGAAGGAGACCACATCCAAATGAACCTCAATGGACACCCAAAAACTTGATTATATCCTTTCATTATAAACGTAATGAGCAGGTGACGATTGAGAGAATACAATTTCCAATTGTACCTGCTGAAGGGATCACAATCCACAAAATTCAGGGAGCTACATATTTCCAAATGGCTGTTCATCTTCGAAGTGGAATCAGTCGCGCGGCACTATAGTTGCTTATAGTAGCGTAGCAAGTACTTCTGGACTTTAGTTCACTAATTGTTGAAAATTTCAACCCTCCCAAGTCCTGTTGTTGAATCAGATTTGTCTGCATTGAAATGAACATCTAAAACAGGAAAAGCAACTAAAGGCACATTATGATTTTATGGCACACAAAAAATCATCAATTCAATTATTCTTCCATAAATTGCAGAGCATTAATGCGCACTTCCAAGATATTAGCAATGGCACAATGCTGTAAACACCAGAACTACTTCGTTTTGTAGAAACATGGGCCCCTATATATTCCTAACTTCAGTCTTATTCATAGATTAGACAATCGACACAAAAAGGGTATAATCGTGTTTGGAATACGAATATAGCTTCAAATATATAATTTCTCTTTGAAAGAGACCACAGTTGTGAAAATCGCACGATGGAGTTAATAGCATTGAAGTGTAATGATGCATTTTCACAATTATTGATAGAAATTCACTGTTTCTCTCCTTATAAACGTTGTATGCAGGGTGTAGGGTATGTAAACTTCGGCCTGGGCGAAGTTAACAGATTTTGCCTGGGTGGACCAGGTGCGCTACACCATTTTCAAGCAGACTTGAGAAAATCGTAAACAGACCTCAGAAAATCGTAAAGTGACTTGAGAAAATCGTAAAATGACCTGAGAAAATCGTAAAGTGACTCAGAAAATCGTAAAGTGACTTGAGAAAATCGTAAGTGACTTGAGAAAATCGTAAAATGACCTGAGAAAATCGTAAACAGACCTGAGAAAATCGGAAACAGACCTGAGAAAATCGGAAACAGAACTCAGAAAATCGTAAACAGACCTGAGAAAATCGTAAAAGAACTCAGAAAAAAGACTTAAGAAACGAACTCGGTAGAATAATGACATTTTTTCTGGTTTTCTGATAAATAATAATATATTTAAATATTCAATATTTAATAATAAATTGTAAATAATACATAATATACATATACATAATAATACAAACTTGTAAACAGACCTGAGAAAATCGTAAACAGACCTCAGAAAATCGTAAAGTGACTTGAGAAAATCGTAAAGTGACTTGAGAAAATCGTAAAATGACCTGAGAAAATCGTAAAGTGACTTGAGAAAATCGTAAAGTGACTTGAGAAAATCGTAAAATGACCTGAGAAAATCGTAAACAGACCTGAGAAAATCGGAAACAGACCTGAGAAAATCGGAAACAGAACTCAGAAAATCGTAAACAGACCTGAGAAAATCGTAAACAGAACTCAGAAAAAAGACTTAAGAAACGAACTCGGTAGAATAATGAAATTTTTCTGGTTTTCTGATAAATAATAATATATTTAAATATTCAATATTTAATAATAAATTGTAAATAATACATAATATACATATACATAATAATACATAATATACATCCCTATTAATATTATAAAATCAAGTGTTGGTTTGTCTGTATGTCTGTTTGTCTGTATGTTTGTGACGCAATCACGCCTAAACGGCTGAACCGATTTTTATGAAATTTGGAACTTAGATTATATGGACTGTGGAAGGAACTATAGGCTATATATAATCGGCATTCGTCCACTGCCACGCCCACTTATGAACAAAAATAACATAAATTCGGTCCCGTTCAACCGATTTTGACCAAATTTGGAATGTAGGTTTCAATGGCGAATAAACGAAAGTGGACCAAATAAAGGCCGGACCCGCCCACTGCCACGCCCCCTTATCAAAAAATTTGTCATAGTTTCGGTCCAGTTCAACCGATTTTGACGAAATTTGGAATGTGTGTTTAAAAACCGAATAGCAGAAAGTCGACCAAAAATAGTGCCGACCCGCCCACTGCCACGCCCACAAATTTTGAAAATGACATGGTGTGGAACCCTTTCAACCCATTTTTTTAAAATTTGGCATGTGGATCTTAATGGCGGAAAATGGAAAAATAGCGGACCATAATCAATAGTGGCCCACTGCCACGCCCACAAATTTTGAAAATGATATGGAGTGGAACCCGTTCAACCGATTTCTTTGAAATTTGGCCTGTGGATCTTAATGGCGGAAAATGGAAAAATGACGGACTATAATCAATAGTGGACCCGCCCACTGCCACGCCCACAAATTTTGAAAATGACATGGTGTGGAACCCGTTCAACCGATTTCTTTGAAATTTGGCCTGTGGACCTTAATGGCGGAAAATGGAAAAATGACGGACTATAATCAATAGTGGACCCGCCCACTGCCACGCCCACAAATTTTGAAAATTACATGGTGTGGAACCCGTTCAACCGATTTCTTTGAAATTTGGCCTGTGGACCTTAATGGCGGAAAATGGAAAAATGACGGACTATAATCAATAGTGGACCCGCCCACTGCCACGCCCACAAATTTTGAAAATGACATGGTGTGGAACCCGTTCAACCGATTTCTTTGAAATTTGGCCAGTGGATCTTAATGGCGGAAAATGGAAAAATGACGGACTATAATCAATAGTGGACCCGCCCACTGCCACGCCCACAAATTTTGAAAATGACATGGTGTGGAACCCGTTCAAACCGATTTCTTTGAAATTTGGCCTGTGGATCTTAATGGCGGAAAATGGAAAAATGGCGGACTATAATCAATAGTGGACCCGCCCACTGCCACGCCCACAAATTTTGAAAATGACATGGTGTGGAACCCGTTCAACCGATTTCTTTGAAATTTGGCCTGTGGACCTTAATGGCGGAAAATGGAAAAATGACGGACTATAATCAATAGTGGACCCGCCCACTGCCACGCCCACAAATTTTGAAAATGACATGGTGTGGAACCCGTTCAACCGATTTCTTTGAAATTTGGCCTGTGGATCTTAATGGCGGAAAATGGAAGAATGGCGGACTATAATCAATAGTCCGTAGTACATTTTGAGGTCTATTTTTTTAAATTTGGCAGGTGGTTCTTAATGGCGAATAATTGGATATTGGCGAACTACAATAAATAACACATCCCTTCCACGCCCACACATTTTGAAAATGACATGGTTTGGAACCCGTTCAAATGATTTTTAAAAATCAAAGAAAAAAATTTCGGATACGCCAAAAAATTTAAAAAATTTCAGCTGCGAAGCAGCGAGCATGTACTAGTAATACATAAATTGTAAATAATATATATATTCTATGATCCTACTCGCATATCTTGTAGGGCCAGCGCATCTCCATGGAAAATGGAGCTGTGTTGAATTGCACGTGAACAGTCGGCCACTGTTATTGTCTCCTTAGTCTCATCAATAAGACGTTACAAAAATTGTAGTCTCTGTTCACAAACACCAAGTCCTTGAAATTCAGGGACTCGCATCATGTTTGTCACGTAAGTCTTTACCTTGGACCATATTGTTTCAATGGGGTTCAGCATTGGTGAATATGGACCCAAGCGAAGAACTTTGGTTTTGTCTTGCGTGTAACGGACCAGCTTCCAAAGATGTGTGACATGGAGCATTGTCACTGTACAATCGCTGTACGACATCTTCGAAATTGTTTCCTTGCGGCAGGAAACTCTCCAAAACACTGCAAAACCATGTATTACATATATCTGCTCTGAATGATCCTCTTTGTCATCATTCTTTGGATCATTCAGAGCAGGCTAAGGAAACAATAACAGTGGCCGACTGTTCACGTGCAATTCAACACAGCTCCAATTTCCATGGAGATGCGCTGGCCCTACAAGATATGCGAGTAGGATTATAGAATATATGTATTATTTACAATTTATTATTAAATATTGAATATTTAAATATATTATTATTTATCAGAAACCAGAAAAAATTTCATTATTCTACCGAGTTCGTTTCTTAAGACTTTTTTCTGAGTTCTGTTTCCGATTTTCTGAGTTCTGTTTCCTATTTTCTCAGGTCTGTTTCCGATTTTCTGAGTTCTGTTTACGATTTTCTCAGGTCATTTTACGATTTTCTCAAGTCACTTTACGATTTTCTCAAGTCACTTTACGATTTTCTCAAGTCACTTTACGATTTTCTCAGGTCATTTTACGATTTTCTCAAGTCACTTTACGATTTTCTGAGGTCTGTTTACGATTTTCTCAAGTCTGCTTGAAAATGGTGTATAAGGTACATACATACAGACATTCATTTTTATATATATAGAAGATTTAGCCCTAGCGGTCATAATGACCGCTCACGGTCTTTCTAGGTATATGAAAATTCAGGTCTTTCTAGTGATAAATAAAATATTGGAAAATAATAAACAAATAATTGTATTATTTGGCCTGTTTGTCACCGCCGCCATTACAGGGTAAGACGAATGGATTGGCGCAATCTGAACGGCAGTTACCCAAATCCCAATCCTATAACTACCCTATCTCAAACCAAATCTCAAATCATGTCCCTAAGCTAGTCCCTAACCCAATTCCCAAAATTCCAAAGAATTGAACCTTCGTCACAAAGTAGTTTGGAGGAAGTTAAAGACATAGTTTTAATGAACCAAGCCAATATAATGGACTCTTTAAACAAAATCATAGGACTACCTAATACTTAAAACAATAAGCTATAAGAATTAATTTAAGTAATTAATAACTTAATTAACATACACTATTATTTTATAACGAATTTTATCTCTTTTTACTATTACTACTGTTTATGTTACTATTCTCGCTTATTTGCTTGACATTAAAAGCATGCATTGCTTTTGTCAGTCAATAAATCCAGAGAACAAGGAAAAAAATTCGACGTATATATGTCGACTTTTTCTCGAGCAATTGGGGTTTGATCTCGTATGAAAAAAGACAATGACGGACACAAAATGTACAAATTTTAATTTATTTGTGTGCAAAACACATTCAAATATGTAAATAACTTGCGTGAACTGTAATATTTTATTAACATAAAAACAAAAAACAATGACTTTATACAAAAATGTCCTTGCATGTGCCTTTTCTGTACATAACACTTAACATATGAAGTAATACAACATAACTTAGAATATTGCTTACAATTTTACTTAACACATTACTTTGCATATTACTATGAATATAATTAACTTTGTCAGTTAAAAAAATTTATTATTTTTATAACTGTTGCGATGGGAACCAGTTTTTTTTTTTATTTTTTATTTATAAGATCTTATTTATTTATAACATCTTCTTTTATTATCATTTTCTACTTTCAATTTATTTCGAGTGGGAATTTTTATATTTTTCATTTTAGAAAAAATTCGTTTGGTAGTGGCGCTACTGTGAGGCAAACATAGCAAGGCACATATGTATAAAGTTTGTTAAGATAGGATACATTTTAGTTCCACAACTTTCTTTCATTTTGAACACTGAGTCCCAAAACTCTCCATATCTTTATAATCTGCTTTAAAATCGGAGAGAATAAATAAATCTCCATTCACTTTCCAATTCATCAATATTTTCATTCTGTTCGGAAACAGGTTCATAAGCGGCAATAAGCTAGGCGCGAAACTATCTGGATTTTAAATCTCCAAAAGTTGTAAAAAATTGTACATAAAAATAAATAAATGCTAAAATTTGTTTATTTAATTATAAACAATACGCTCTTTCTCGATCAACATTTGCAGGAGTTTGATGAAAATAGCTGAAAATAATATAGATACATACATATAAAAACATGTGAAATCAAAATCATGTGCTATTGTTAGTTATTTTATTCACAATTATTTCACCTTTTTGCAAAAATATTTATCTTTTCTTTTCACAGCAAAGGTTGGCAACATTTACAAAATTGATTCTACGCGATCTACGAGAGGTACAACTCGCGTACGAGCGTGAAATCGTAGATTACAAAAACAAATTTTCACCTATTCTACGCTCCTAGGAGCCTACGAGACTGAGTATACCGAAATGAATACCCCTAATAACAAATGAAATGTGATGTTTGTCGTCCTTTTTATAAATTTTTTTGATTTGACGAAACTGAAAATGTGACGAAAATCTGACTGTTGAGGTTTACCCAAAACATATATGAATCAAAAAAAATTCTATGTGATTCCTACATTGAAAAGTAATAGTATTTAAAAAAAATGTTCCGTTGGAATTAAGTAATATTTGATATTTCTGCACCCTTGTTCATGACCTGAAGTGGTTTTTTACCCTTTTATAATAAAAAAAAAACAACTACCTATTTGATATCTATATCTATTTCATTGACATTTTTACAAAAACAAAACAAAAAATGACATTCCACTTTCGTTTTCTACCTGCCATCGACAACCATAACAAAAACAACAATCTCGGAATCTCCGCACAAGCATAGTCGCAAACAACAACAAGAATACCACTACCGCTCCCGAGTGGTATTCTTGATGACTCATATACCACTCGCGAGTGGTATTCTTGTTGACGCATATACCACTCACGAGTGGTATTCTTTCCATTCGTGAGCAAGAATACCACTCACGAGCCGTATGTTTATCACTCTTGAGCGAGTCGACTGATACCACTCGTGAGTTGTAAAATACCACTCGCTCGTGTGTGGTAAAATTACGGCTCATGAGCCGTACTTTCAGATAGCGATTGGAAAAAAAAAACGTTTTACGAACCCTGCTTTTAAGTTTTCCTTTTTCTTTCTTCTCCCTTTATTTATAACGGTACAATAGTAATTCTGTCTTTGATGCGGTTCTTTGAGTTTGCAGTGTTTCGTGATTTTATGCAGACTCGATAAATCAATTTACTTTTATGTGATTTTAAAATAATTTTAAAATTTGAAATTTATAATATAAACAATATTTTTGAAAAATGATGTTTATGATTTTTACAAAAAAATAGAGTGACAGAGTGTTGCAGCCTAAAGTGAATTGAAATACTTCGATTGAACTGCATTCGGCAACCCAATTTGTGTAGTTACTCAAAAGTTATAAAAAATAATGAGTTGCCATGCGATCATAAAATTGGCGCAAGGGGTCAAAGGTCAAACTTGGTGTTTCACTATAATGCTCACCAAATAAATGTTGGCCGATCTGAATCGTATGGATAACTAATTAAAGGCCATAAAATTAGCATATGGTCTCTTCTTTATGTACACTGACTCAAAAGTCTATCCGGACAGAACTTTTTTCAATCTTTCATTGCATCCACAGCCAGCAGTATGTTATTTAATTAATAATTTAGTATGCAGTTAGCTAAAATGGTACGTTGACAATTATTTAACACAAACTTTTCATTTAAATATAGATTTATATAATACTTTTTTAACGTTGAAAACCAAGTATTCAACATTTAAGGTCAAAAATCTAACCGGACAGCTGAAGAAAACAATGAGTTTCAGTAAACTTTTGCTAAATATAACTGTTTTAGGAATGTAAGATTACTTAAACAATACTTTTCATGCATCTTTTCATATTTTAGATGTCATTTAGTTAAACTATTTTATTGACTTTCTTCACTTCAAAAATATAAACAATTTGGGTTAAGGAGACCCCAAAATTGTAGCCATATTGATATAAGGTGTTTTTATAATATAGATATTGTTAGAGATAACGATCTTTCACAATAAGTATCTATAAAAGTCAAAACCTCATGAAATTTCAACCTAATGGAATGGAATTTCATAATAAAAAAAATACCAGCCTTCCTGAATTGTGAATTGTTTAAAAAATTCTGTCCACCAAAATTTTTATGTAGTTATTTTTCTTGGAAGAATATTCCCGAAAAATTATGAAAAAAAAATTCGTCGATTATTAGTGTGATGTGTAAATTAAAATCATATTGTTTATATATTTAATTCGATTTCATAATCGAATTCTGCATCGTTTATAAGGTCTTTTTTTATACCCTACACCCTGTGGGTAAGGGTATATTCATTTTGTCCTTCCGTTTGTAACGCATTAAAGGAGAGGTCGTAGGTATGGAAAAGTATATATATTCTTGATCAGCGTCACCTCCTGAATCGATTTAGCTATGTCCGTCTGTCTGTCTGTCTGTCTGTCCGTCTGTCTGTCTGTCTGTGTGTCTGTGTGTCTGTCTGTGGAAATAGATTTTGTGAAGAAACGGTAAGAGATACTGACTTTGAAATTTTGGATTTAGTATTTCTATATTAATAAGCTACTTGTATGTATAAATGGGCGTAATCGGTTAACGGACACGCCCACCTCCCATATAAAGCAAAAGGTTTATATGGGATATCTGGTGAACTATGGTATATATCGAGATGAAATTTTGTGTGTGATCATGTTCCACTGATACGAGTTTAAAAGACAAAAATGGAAAACATCGCCCATCGGACACGCCCACCTCCCATATAAAGCAAAAGGTTTATATGGGATATCTGGTGAACTATGGTATATATCGAGATGAAATTTTGTGTGTAATCATGTTCCACTGATACGAGTTTAAAAGGCAAAAATGGAAAACATCGCCCATCGGACACGCCCACCTCCCATATAAAGCAAAAGGTTTATATGGGATATCTGGTGAACTATGGTATATATCGAGATAAAGTTTTGTGTGTGGTCATGTTCCACTCATACGAGTTTACAAGTCAAAAATGGATAACATCGCCCTCCCATATAACGCAAAAGTTGAATATGGTATATATGATAAACTATGGTATATATAGAGATGAATTTTTGCGTCTGATCATGTACCACCGATACCAGTTTACATACTAAAAATTGACAAGCTACAGCTCAAAAGCTACAGCTCAATGTTGGATATGGTAAACCATATAGACAGTTATTAGATTAAATATTGCTACTAAGAGTTCCCAAGAATCAAATGGAAAATATCTCTTATAGGACACGAGCACCTTCCATACAAAATCGTAGATCTACAAGAAATCCAACTACTTTATGGATGTTATTAGCTGATGAAAGGTGGGAGTGAATCCAAGAAGAAAGAGACCACATCCAACTGAACCTCAATGGACGCCCATAAAAATTGATTATATCTTTTCAATATAAACGTAATGAGCAGGTGACGATTGAGAGAATACAATCCCTGCTGATGGGATCACAATCCACAAAAGTCAGGGAGCTACATATTTCCAAATGGCTGTTCATCTTCAAAGTGGAATCAATCACGCGGCACTATATGTTGCTTATAGTAGCGCAGCAAGTACTTCTGGACTTTATATTGTTGAAAATTTCTACCCTCCCAAGTCTGTTGTTGAATCAGATTTTGTCTGCATTGAAATGAACATCTAAAATAGGAAAAGCAACTAAAGGCACATTATGATTTTATGGCACACAAAAAATCATCGATTCAATTATTCTTCCATAAATTGCTGAGCTTTTATTCGCACTTTCAAGATATTAGCAATGGCACAATGCTGCAAACACCAGAACTACTTCGTTTTGTAGAAACATGGGCCCCTATAAGATTCCTAACTTCACTCTTATTCATAGATTAGACAATCGACACAAAAAGGGTATAATCGTGTTTGGAATACGAAAATAGCTTCAAATATATAATTTCTCTTTGAAAGAGGCCACAGTTGTGAAAATCGCACAATGGAGTTAATAGCATTGAAGTGTAATGATGCATTTTCACTAATTATTGATAGAAATTCACTCTTTTTCCTTTAATAAACGTTGTATGCAGGGTGTAGGGTATGTAAACTTCGGCCTGGCCGAAGTTAACAGATTTTGCCTGGGTGGACCAGGCAAACCGGGGGAGCGAAGCGACCCCGGTGCGCTAGTTTCTTTTCAGGTGTCATATACAGTGTGCCACAAAAGTCATGGTACCCCCAACGGAATGAAAATATTTTAACCAATTTATTCAACAATATTGTAGGAAATATGTAATATATATTTTTTTCTTATAGATATATTTATGTACTTCAAAATTATTCTTTAAAACAAAAATTAAATAATTCAAAGTCCATGGCAACTCAATATTTCCGCGCCACAAAAGCCTTGGTACCCCTAACAAAAGTTGAATAAAAACATTTCAACATATTCGATAATTATACTATACCTAAAATTTTGTAGGATATCCTTTAAGTCTTAGAACTTTATTTAAGCGATTTGTCATGGATTACACAAGTTTATGGGTGTACTCAGGTGATATTTCCTGCCACTGCTCATGAATTCCTCTTTGAGCTGTTTTTTATTAGAAATGTGATGATTACGCAATCGTTTCTCCAAATAATACCACAAATGCTCAATAGGATTGAAAATGTTTAATTTCGATTCGTCAGAGAAAACTACTTTATCCCAAAACTGTTTTGGTTTGGAGTTATATTCATTTGCGAAATCAATACGCTTATTTCTGTTTGTTTTATAACTGAAAGATGAATATGTTGAAATATTTGTATTTATATCAGGGGTCGAAACGATCCGAGCAAAATCGCAAAGTTCTCAGCGGCTACTTCAGAACATCAAAATACGATCTTTCGAAGATCTTGTGTACGCTCTTTCGAGGATCGTATAAACGATCTTCGAAAGAGCGTACTTTGATCTTCTGAAGTTCTCTACCTGATGGATCGCGACTGCTTCTCGGGTTTGAGAAAAGAAAGACCCGAACCAGAGAGCAGTGTAACCCAGTAGTAAAATGTTCAAGTAATTTTGAATATATTCAAGGATTTTTGAAAATATTCAATAATTTTTGAAATATAAAGAATTGTGACTATTACACCATTTCAATTAAACACAGGTCATGATATAAAAATGTATGAAATTGTCTAATCGTCACAATTTTTTATATATCTAAAATTATTGAATTTTTTACTACCGGTCTCACCCTGCTCTCGAGAAGCGGTCGTGATCTATCAGGTAGAGAACTTCAGAAGATCAAAGTACGCTATTTCGAAGATCTTTTATACTATCCTCGAAAGAGCGTACACAAGATCTTCGAAAGATAGTATTTTGATGTTCTGAAGTACCCGCTGAGAACTTTGCGATTTTAGCTCGGATCGTTTCGACCCCTGATTTATATTCAACTTTTGTCAGGGGTACCAAGACTTTTGTGGCGCGAAAATATTGAGTTGCCATGGACTTTGAATTATTTAATTTTTGTTTTAAAGAATAATTTTGAAGTACATAAATATATCTATAAGAAAAATATATATTACCTATTTCCTACAATATTGTTGAATAAATTGGTTAAAATATTTTCATTCGGTTGGGGTACCATGACTTTTGTGGTACACTGTAACTCCCCTGCAATTTTAAAAAAGGCATCTAGCCTATAATTTTTATGTTTTTTTTAGAAACGTAAATTTAGCCAGAAATCCATCAAAGAGGGATTTTTTTCAGAAATTCAGGCAACAAAGCATGTATGTCGCCATAAATCCTCATTTGTGTTGGTATGATGTCCCGTCTCTGGGTCTTTAAAATGAATGTACATAGCCTTCATCACCCAGACAGTTATACGCCTGCAAAAAATGTAAATTATAAGATTTTTAAAATTAAAAAAAAATATTTTATTCCTTCCAGAAATCCGAAATAATTTAATTTTAAAATTTAAAATTTAATTATTTGTCTCTCCTATCAACAGGAACAAGAAAGCAATTCCTCGAATCTCTCTCCACTCCACCGAAAACCCTCTCGGAGCCCTCGGTGATACTTCCTTCGGCCAAATTTGCTCTCATCTATTTCAACGACTTTTCCTGCTCCTTTCGAAGTCCTGAATTATGGACTTTAACTCCATATTTTGTAGCCATAAATGGCAAAAGGCTACAATTTTTAACATTGGCAAATGCGACTTCTCAAAAAAGTTCCTTTCCGGAACGAAACTTCATACAGCTATGGATAGAGAAATAGCACACTTAAAACAAGAAATTCCATCATTTTTCTACAATAATTTGAATGCATCTAGTAAATTTGTTTTAGGGTATGCTTTCGACATCTAACGGTAAAACATTGAACGGTAAAACACTTCCAGAAATCAGTCGTAGTTTTTGTTTTTATGCATTTTCTCAGAAAACCGCCAATTCCGGCTGGACAGAGAAATATCACACTTTCGTTGTAATAATGAATATTGGATCTTCAGTCGAAAACTGAAAACTTGAAATTATTGATGAAACGAATGTAAATCGGATCGGAGCAGATGGTAAAACATTTCTGCATCGTCCAAAGTGCCAAGAACTCCATTCAAAATACACTACAAAGCACGGTGGTGGAAGCGTGATGGTATGGGGGGCATTTTCTTTGCATGGATTAGGTCCCTTAGTAAAAATTAATGGCAGGATGGACAAAAATGATTATTTGAATATTCATCAGAACAAAATGGAACCATATGCATACAGTTCCATTCCTTTGAAATGGATATTTATGCAGGATAACGATCAGAAACATACAGCTAAGGTGGTTCAGCTGAACAAATCGAAATTCTCAATTGGCCAGCTCAAAGTCCCGATCATAACCCAATAGAAATCTATGAAATGATGTCAAGGTTAAGATCGGGCAGAAAAATTTCAAAAATGAGGACGAACTTTGGACGGGTATCCAAAAAGCTTGATATTCGATTCCCCAGAGTAAATGTCAAAAATTGGTCGAGTGCTTACCTCGTAGAATTAAGGAAGTCATTAAAAAACGTGGTCACTCTACTAAATATTAATAAGGTAATTATAATTAAGGGGTAATATAATAAATTTTTATATATTTTGCTTTTTTTTACAGATATGTACAAGTGTGTCTCTGTCGAACCAAAACAATAGTTCCGTTGGTTTAAAGTGTTAAAACATAAAAAGTTCATGAATAGTTATTATAGGTTTTTGTTAATTTAAAAGTTCGAACTACCTATAAAATTTTTGCATGAAAAAACCAAACATTTTCAAGTAAAATGTGATATAAAATGTGCTTTTATTATTTTTTTTCAATAGTGTGCTATTTCTCTGTCCATAGCTCACAGTCTCTCTTGGAAACTGTGCGATATTTTGCCTTACAATTGAAAAAGTTAAATAACCATTGGATGGTTTCTTGGGCACATATACAGTGTTCCACTAAAGTCTTCGTACAGCAGCTAGTACAAACTTTAATGATAAAATTCAGTAAGAAGTGGTTACCATTTAACGTGTAAATTAATAAATAACAGTATGCACCTTCTTGAGGGATTAAAGGGCATATTAGTCAAGAAGTAACGTGAGGTGAGTTTGGGTGTCAGTTGTTCGAACCTATCATACGAGCTCGCAGTGTATGCGATTATTCAAAACGTGAGGTGAGGTGGCGTAGGAACCTATTCGATTTTGGTTTCTACGTCTACGTTACCTCAAATGAGAGAACAATTTAAAAATGGCTGACCGTTTTTGAACTCTTCCTCTCGTCAGAGTTTCGGCTTTTCGATTTTTGAAAAATCACAGTTGCTACGATTTTTTGAAAATGTTTTGTAATGGACTTTGTTCCGTTTTCTGAGAAAATGTGCGTTTTTGTACTACTATTTTAAAAAGTAGCAACAGCCTTTTCTATTTAACCAGTTCCAAACCCCGTTTCTTAGTTCTCAGTAGTTTGTACTCTCTACGTCTTCACTATCTGCTTCTACTTTTCTACGTTACCTCATTTCTTCCAACCTCACCACACGTTACTTCTTGACTAATTGAGCCTTACTGGCTGAACAGAATGAGACGCTTGTAGTAAAGAAGTACGAGCTGTCAAAAGTTGAAATATACTGAATTGATGGAGAGTGGACAGAATGAGTAGTACTCTGTTGCTGGTAGTAAGCAGGGGTCTCGATTACCCGGGTATCGAGTAACCCGGGTTACACGGGTAGCTCGAATACCCGGGTATGACCGTAATAGCATTACCTGGGTATTATCCAAGTATTCGAGCGTCCGGGTACCCGCGTAATGCGAGCTACCCGGCTAGAAATCGAGAGCCCTAGTAGTAAGCGAAGACGCGGAAGTTGACTCAACTTGAACTTTTTCCTTACCTCTTGGCTCTGACAGCTGTTTCATGACAATATATATTCGGATATTTGATTTGTGAAAATGGATGATAAAACAGTAAATTTAATTGATGTAATAAAAGAAAACAAAAAAATAATTCCAATCACAAATGTTGACGAGCGGGGTAGAATTCAAGAAAGCCTTCAATGGCAACCCTTTGTGTACTTTACTCTTAATACTATAAAATGCAACCCTAAATATGTATGTGGCTCGGCTCGAAAAAACTTCGCGATTGGCAAAGCGAACGAGTACGAGGACACACGAAAGTGTAGGTATAAAACTCTGTAAAAACTATTCTTATATTTAAAATATTTCCGTTGAATTATTTAGGAAATAAAACTCCTCAAACTGAATACCAAGCAAAGTGGTGTTTTATTTAAACCTCGTCTCGACAACCTTCGCCAACATCTTTTATTTCACTTTCCACCACGTGGAAAGTCGGAGCTCCGATTGAGGTTAAGTTCGAGTGAGCTTGCGCGACCGGACTGCGAGCGAGGCGCAAGCAGAAGGAACGATTGCATTGTGAGGGCAAGTGATCCTGCCCAAACCTGTGTCCGACCGAGGTGTAAGTGTACACCTAGTGAGAGACAAGTGGTCTCTCACACCGGGGCGCCAACCACCAGGAGCACTAGTTAGTGGAGCGCTACCAAGCGAAGCCCAGTCGCAGAGTGGAAGTTGCGAAACGCCAAGAGTGGAGAGCCAACTGTGAGTTCCCAGTTCAAGGAGTTGCAAGTTACAACAGAACGCGGAAATTAGAGGCTACGTTGAAAGAGGCAAAAGGAATACGCACGCGGCATATGTGAGGTTATGTCCAAAGTTCTCTCAAGATATCAAACGAGTGTGGATCTTAAAAAAATAACTCCGAAGCAGAGGTCAGGTTAGTGAAACTTTTGAGATTTGATTGGGGTTATTGGTGTTTCGTTGGTGTAGAGTGAGAATTATAAAAGTGGTCACTAGATTCCATAAGAATATTTAGGGGGCAAATCGACATACAATGCCACCAAAGAAAACAGCGAGTAAGGTGCCAGCACAGGGCGGTGATGATAGCGATCACGATGATCTCAACGTTACGATTGGCGCTGCTCCGTCTAATACGTTAGATGTGTCAGCAATAAATGCACGAATGGCAGATATGATGACTCAAATCCACCTACAAGAGGAGGTAACAAGGAGCCATCAACTTCTACAACAAAATGAACGAGAGAGGTCATCAGCATCGGCTGAAACGATCTCAGCTAACAACGGGGATAACGACAGTGGAATATCATTGGCATCGGCCTTGTTACAACTGAGCCAGACATTGTCGGACCCCCGGCAGGAGCATACGAAACGACTCTACGACTTGCCGGAATTTGATGGGCGCCCGAAGGACTGGCCGATGTTCAAGGAATCTTTCGAAATGACTACAGAAGAAAACCGTTACAACGAAAGGCAAAACATGCTACGACTTCAAAAGTCTCTCAAAGGAAAGGCTAGAGAAACGGTGGAGTGCCTACTCATACATTGCAGCAACGTACCTCGAATAATGGAAACCCTGCGAGACAGGTTTGGAAGGCCAGAACAGTTAGTGAAGAGTCAAATCGCTAGACTGAGGAACGTACCCCCAATCGCAGATCATCGTATCGAGCAGATCGTTCCGTTTGCAACAAAGGTACAAAATTTAGCTTCATTCTTGGAAGCTGCGGGTTGTGAGCATCATTTATGTAACCCGACACTCATGGAGGAATTGGAGCTGAAGCTGTCAGTGCAGCGGCGGTTGGATTGGGCGCGCTATGCGGCGAGTATAAATCCCAGACCTACGATTAAACATTTCAGCGACTGGCTCCAAGAGCTAGCCAGGGTGGTAAATTCTATATGTCTGAATATAAACGAACAAACTCCTAAAGTAGATCCAAAAGGCGGAGCGCGTTCGAAGTTCTTCCATGCAAACGAAAATAGAGACGGAAGTCAGACGAATAGATGCCAGGTGTGTTCCATGCAGCATAAAATTGCAAGGTGTAATAAATTCAGGGATATGCCTCTTAGACAACGGTGGCGTTGGGTGCGTCAAAATAAAATTTGCTTTAATTGCTTGGAAGGTGGTCATCGAAGCTGCAGCTGCGATCAGCGCCACGAGTGTAAACTTAGAAACTGTAAGCTAAAGCTTCATAAGCTTTTACATGAACAACAGGAGAGGTTGGAGAACCACCCGGATGAGAATCAGCAACAAACGCATCGTAATCAACAGTCGGAATCCAACTCAAGGCAACATGGTCCATCAGAATGGAGCCAACAAAATCAAGTTTTTACCAGCAGCGTGCTTTCACCCACCAAATCGAAACTCTTATTTAAGATACTCCCCGTGAAACTTTATTCTAACAACAAAGAAATTTCGTGTTACGCATTCCTGGATGAAGGATCGTCAATAACGTTGATGAATGAGAGGATTGCCAAGCAATTAGGAGTACAGGGCGCGAAGGAGAATCTGACCTTACAGTGGTTCGGTGATAAAACGGTAACAGAAGCGTCGCAACGATTAAACTTGAAAATATCTTCCAACTCAAACGCTTAACATGAGCGACCTTGATGCAAAATATCGACACATTAGAAGGTTACCAATTCAATCGTATACGTCTGCCGTTCCAGAGCTATTAATCGGTTTAGACAATGCACATCTAGGGATAGCACGTAGGGTTGCCATAGATGGCCGGATAGGACCAGCCGTCATACAAACAAGACTAGGTTGGGTTGTATACATCGGGTCTGGAAATAAGTGCTACGAAGACGATATAAATCGTGCATTTTACACTCAAGTTAGCCAAGAAGAAGATTTGGAAGCACTGGTGAAAAATTATATTGCAGATGACTGTCTAGGAGTCCGCACCATGGCAAAGCCACTGGAGCCCAGATACGAGACCAGAGCCAAAGAGATATTAGAGAAAACCACCGTTCGTGTTGGACGTCGCTTCCAAACCGGGTTACTATGGAAAGATGATGACGTGGTTCTTCCGGGAAGCCGAGACATGGCTGAGAAGAGACTACTTGGACTTGAAAATAAATTCAAGCGTGATGAGAATTTTCACAAGGAATATATACGCATAATGAAGGATTACGAAGCAAAAGGATTTTCAAGGAAGCTAAGTGATAAAGAAGCGCTAACTGAGAATCGTCGTAATTGGCACTTGCCTCATTTTGGTATATACAACCCAAACAAACCAGGAAAACTGCGATTGGTTTTCGATGCGGCTGCAGAGGTTCGGGGCGTCTCCTTGAATTCAGCATTGGGAAGTGGTCCGGACTAAGGTCAGCCTTTAACGACGATACTGATGAAATTCAGACAAAAGCCAGTAGCAGTCTGTGCTGACATAGTGCAAATGTTTCATCAAGTGCTAGTACGACCGGAAGATCAACCAGCGCAGCGTTTCCTGTGGAGATATAACTCAGCTGATCCAATAGACGAGTATGTGATGAGGGTTATGACTTTCGGAGCTACTTGCTCGCCTTGTTCAGCACAGCATGTAAAAAATCGAAATGCCTTGCACTTCACAGCCCAATTCCCAGACGCAGTAAAGGCCATAATAAATAATCATTACGTGGATGATTTCGTACATTGTTTTGCAGATGAAGAAGAAGCAGTGAGGATTTCCCGGCAGGTGGCCTGGATTCATTCACAAGGCGGCTTCGAACTAAATAGATTTACCTCAAACTCGCCACTCGTCAACCGACGCTTGAACAGCAGTGATGTAGAGCATCCAACACTGAACCTTGATAGAGACGATGCCACATGTTTCCAGAAGGTGCTTGAAATGCATTGGGATACGAAGCTGGATAGCCTCAAGTTCGTGCTATCATTCGGAAAGGTGGACCTCGGATTATTAAATGGAGATATAAGGCCCACAAAAAGGAAAGTTTTGAGTACAACAATGTCAGTGTTCGATCCGTTCGGCATCGCTTCAGAATATTCGTTAATAGCTAAGCTCTTGTTGCAATTGATTTGGAGAACCCGAACAAAATGGGATGAACATATTTCGGATGAAGCTAACGGAATATGGAAAAGGTGGCTTGCCATGCTGAAGGACGTAGAGAAGTTGGGCGTTCCTCGTTGCTATGGAAATATGTTCTGCTCAACCCAAGTGGAACTACACGTGTTTGCTGATGCCAGTGAGCTGGCGTATGCTGCAGTAGCATACTGGAGGATTTCTGAAGAACACGGCGAGACTCGGTTGGCCTTTGTTATCGGAAAGACAAAGTCAGCACCTCTCAAATTAATATCGATACCTAGGCTTGAGCTCCAATCAGCAGTAATAGCTACACGTCTGCGACAGATGATTATCCAAAGCCACGACGTAATGCCGGTGCGAACAGTAATTTGGAGCGATTCGAAAACAGTATTAGCTTGGATAAAGTCCGACCACAGGAAGTATAAGCCATACGTGGCCCATAGGATAAACGAAATTCTGGAAGGGAGCTCAGTTGAGGACTGGAGGTGGGTTCCAAGTGCTCAGAATCCGGCAGACTTCGGCACGCGAATGAAAGATGGAAGGCGCGCCTCCTTTTGGATAACCGGCCCGAAGTTCCTAAATGAAGAAGAGAATAAATGGCCGGTAGCTGATCCCTATGAAATCACTAAAGAAGAATTACGGACGAAAGTAAGTTTCCTTCATATTGATATAAACTGCGATATCTTTAACAGATTCTCCGACTACTGTCGACTCAAAAGAGTCGTGGCATAGATTTTTCGCTTCCGTAATAATTGTCGGGGTAAATCAGAGATTGGACCTTTAAAGGTGAACGAATTGGAAAGGGCAGAAACCGTGATTTGTCGAGTCGCCCAAATGGAAGTGTACGCGGACGAACACTATGCACTAAGTCTCAATAAGGAAGTGGACCGTGGTAGCAGTTTAGAAAAGTTATCCCCTTTTATCGATGAAGCAGGTGTAATCCGTTTAAATGGTCGAATAAATAATGCCGTGGCCGTTTCACCTTGGGTACGAAGACCCGTAATCTTACCAAAGTGGCACCGCATCACTAAACTAATTGTGGAATTCTATCACCGAACTTGGAAACACCAAAACGAGCAAACCATCATAGCTGAGATCCGGCGGAAATTCTGGATACCACACATCAGAGTTGTAGTTCGCCGAGTGGCCAGAACGTGCCAGATATGTAAAAATGAACGCGTACGACCAGCGATTCCCCTTATGGGGCAACTGCCCGAGGATAGGCTGACACCGTTTGTAAGGCCGTTCACCTACGTCGGACTCGATTACATGGGACCGTTTTTAATAACGTCAGGACGTCGAACAGAAAAGCGGTGGATCGCGCTTTTCACTTGTTTGACCACGCGTGCAATCCACCTAGAAATAGCACGAGATCTCTCGACGGATACCTGCTTGACGTGCATTCGTAACTTCATGAATAGGCGAGGCCGACCAGTGCGCATTCGGTCCGACAACGGGACGAACTTCGTGGGCGCTGATAGGGAGTTAAAGAAACAGCTGAAGGAATTTCAACACAGGCGAATATCTGACGCCCTTGCAACCAAGAACATCGAGTGGATTTTCAATTGTCCTCTGAACCCGCACGCTGGTGGATGCTGGGAACGTCTAGTGCGTAGCGTCAAGGCCGCTATGGGTCACACGCTGAAAGGTAGCGCTCTACAAGAACATTCTCTCTATAGTTTGATGTGCGAGGCCGAGAACATCGTTAATTCGCGACCGCTGACCCACATTCCTCTAGATTCACCCACTGACGAACCCTTAACCCCCAATCATTTTCTCTTAGGTACCGCTAGTTCTGATCAGACACCTCACCCGCACGAAGAGAAACTACAGGCGACTCGTAAGCAGTGGCGCATAGTTCAACAGAGGCAACATTCGTTCTGGAAGAAGTGGTTGGAGGAGTACCTCCCAGATTTGTGCCGCAGGACGAAATGGTACAATCCAGCCGTTCCAATTGCCGTCGATGACATCGTCTTGATATGTGACCGAAACGTGCAGCGCTCCGACTGGTCCATGGGCAGAGTGACGAGAGTTTTCCCAGGGAAGGATTTCCAAGTGAGAGCAGCAGAGGTTCAAACGAAGAATGGAACTATGAAGCGCCCAACGTGCATGCTAGCCAAACTGGATATTGGTGAATCAAGGAAGATCTAGATTCACGGGGTCCGGGATGTTGACGAGCGGGGTAGAATTCAAGAAAGCCTCCAATGGCAACCCTTTGTGTACTTTACTCTTAATACTATAAAATGCAACCCTAAATATGTAAGTGGCTCGGCTCGAAAAAACTTCGCGATTGGCAAAGCGAACGAGTACGAGGACACACGAAAGTGTAGGTATAAAACTCTGTAAAAACTATTCTTATATTTAAAATATTTCCGTTGAATTATTTAGGAAATAAAACTCCTCAAACTGAATACCAAGCAAAGTGGTGTTTTATTTAAACCTCGTCTCGACAACCTTCGCCAACAACAAATATTAAACTTTTTTGTATGTTGTTATTCAAGTTTACGTGTCAAATGTACATTTATAATGGAACAGTATTAAACGTTTCTCGGCAATCGGTACCGTACAAATTTGTGGATCATATTATTAAATTCAAAAACATATCAATTTCAGAACAAGTTTTCTCTATTTTGTTACGAAATAATGTTCTTATATCCAAATATAATAGATTTTAAATATATTGTTCGTTTTTCGTTATTTTGTTAATGGAACTAATAATTATCAAATACCAAAAGTATTAGAATAACGCGTGACTATTGTACGATATGACCAAGACGCGCGTCATCATTGTGGGCGCATTTTTCGAAGTCGCAAGCGTCATACCGAACAGCTGATTTTTTAACTTCCCCTTCCGTAAAGTTGCACTGTAATTATTCATACACACATACACCCACAAACACACACATGAAAGACAGGAATGTGATGTGTGTTTCGGTTGAGTTTTAGTACGTAGGCACTAGTGAGACTAGTGAATCGTGCAGGCCTACCGGACGGCCGTTAGGTTTCTATGAAGATCTCTCAACCCGGATTCGCAAATCAATTTAAAAAAAAGCACACACATACACATATAAAAATGCATTTAAATAACCGACAAGTTTGCCAATATAACATATTTTAAAACTTCCCTTCCGTAAATGGGAAAAAATACTATTAGATTAACAATTTTATATATAGTATTATATACCGTTTTGAAGGTATTATAACCAGTTTTCAGAAGATATATATAAAACATATAGTTAGAAATGTAAAAAATATAAAAAAAAAATAATTTGTTTGGTTTTTTTTAAATAATTTGTATTTTTAAAAACTTTTTACAAAATTCTAATATGCAGTCGGCCAAAATTAACTTTAATTCGATATCCATACTCATATACTCGAATAAATGGCACGATAAACGATTATTTTTTGAATCGACTAATTGTTACAAATAATTTGAAGGTACCGACTAAATTGACAATATATTGAAATATTTATTTATTTACAATTTTGATGCAAAAATGCATTACAAAAATACATTACAAACATTCAAACACTAACAGGTTGAGATGATTTCCTAGACTTTTAAATGGATCAAACATAATAAATAAATTAAATAATCTACATAATATTTGATTGCATATAATATTTTACTGTTAACTGTTAGTTAACAATACATTACGTCAGCTTTTAGTTTATAGAGGCGCTAAAAGTGCAGGTTTTCGTGTGAATATGTACGTATGTATATGTGAAATGAGTACGAGTATGACTATACCGACTTTTAAACCCGATTACTTCTTTCCGCACCGATTTTTAGTTGAAATTTTGCTTTTGACTACTCGCATCGACTACATACCGGTATTGGAACGTCACTATCCATACGATTCAGATCGGTCAACATTTACAGATTTGGTGACATATTTTAAATATGTCTTCGAAGAATATTTTGGAGATGTTATCTGTAGATTCATTTAGAAAAAAGTAAAAAAAATCGATTTTAAAAATTTTTTAAGGTGATAAAATATATAAAATTGATTCAATTTAGTAAAATGACACTAAAATGTTTTGAATATGCTCTCAGCATAATATAATGGAGTCATATTTTTTTCAGATAGTCTTTTTCTTGCATCAGTGTTGATAATGAAAATATAAACTAATAAACCAATTTAGTGGTATCATCCAATCCAGGAGCTAAATAATTTTCTTCACCAGTGTCCTCAATATTTTCCTTAGCTGTGTTTTCTGTGGTGTCCCCTTCTGCAGACTCCTCTTACTTATTAAGCTTGGAAAAATCGTTATTCTCAGATTCTGGTAAGAATTTTACAATAACATTATACTATTGATCTTTTTGAGATAATTTGACACTGACAAGTAACGAAATGAACAAAATATAACAAATTCCAATTTTCAGCAAAAAGTAAAAAAAGTGCATAGACTGCAAGAACATGCCATCGAGAAAGGCCACCACTCTTGAACTTCGAAGTGCCATCTCCAAAGATAGCATTACTTTCACGCCGTATTGTATTATATTGCTCTTTGGTAAAATTTTATCCAAGAAAAAAAAAACTAATCCCTCATCTGCAGACAATACAATTCGATTTTGATAGTTATCAGGATATCATTTTTTTTTTTATTTTCGAGGATCTTGTTGAACTTATTAAAGTTTCCATACGAACTGCAGCCAAGTCTACATGTCCCTGTTTTTATACCCTACAACCTGTGGGTAAGGGTATATTCATTTTGTCCTTCCGTTTGTAACGCATTAAAGGAGAGGTCGTAGGTATGGAAAAGTATATATATTCTTGATCAGCGTCACCTCCTGAATCGATTTAGCTATGTCCGTCTGTCTGTCTGTCTGTGTGTCTGTGTGTCTGTCTGTGGAAATAGATTTTGTGAAGAAACGGTAAGAGATACTGACTTGAAATTTATTTATTTTTAGTATTTCTATATTTATAAGCTACTTGTATGTAAAAATGGGCGTAATCGGTCAACGGACACGCCCACCTCCCATATAAAGCAAAAGGTTTATATGGGATATCTGGTGAAGTATGGTATATATCGAGATGAAATTTCGTGTGTAATCATGATCCTCTGATACGAGTTTAAAAGGCAGAAATGGAAAACATCGCACATCGGACACGCCCACCTCCCATATAAAGCAAAAGGTGTATATGGGGTATCTGGTGAGCTATAGTATATATCGAGATGAAATTTCGTGTGTAATCATGATCCTCTGATACGAGTTTAAAAGGCAGAAATGGAAAACATCGCACATCGGACACGCCCACCTCCCATATAAAGCAAAAGGTGTATATGGGGTATCTGGTGAGCTATAGTATATATCGAGATAAAATTTTGCGTCTGATCATGTATCACCGATGCGAGTTTACAAGACAAAAATGGAAAACATCGCCCATCGGACACGCCCACCTCCCATATAAAGCAAGAGTTTAATATGGGATATATGGTAAACTATGGTATATATCGAGATAAAGTTTTTTGTGTGGTCATGTTCCACTCATAGGAGTTTATAAGTAAAAAATGGATAACATCGCCCTCCCATATAACGCAAAAGTTGAATATGGTATATATGATAAACCATGGTATATATAGAGATGAATTTTTGCGTCTGATCATGTACCACCGATACCAGTTTACATGCTAAAAATTGACAAGCTACAGCTCAGCTCAAAAGCTACTGGATATGGTAAACCATATAGACAGTTATTAGATTAAATATTGCTACTAAGAGTTCCCAAGAATCAAATGGAAAATATCTCTTATAGGACACGAGCACCTTCCATACAAAATCGTAGATCTACAAGAAATCCAACTACTTTATGGATGTTATTAGCTGATGAAAGGTGGGAGTGAATGCAAGAAGAAAGAGACCACATCCAACTGAACCTTAATGGACGCCCATAAAAAATTGATTATATCCTTTCAATATAAACGTAATGAGCAGGTGACGATTGAGAGAATACAATCCCTGCTGACGGGATTACAATCCACAAAAGTCAGTGAGCTACATATTTCCAAATGGCTGTTCATCTTCAAAGTGGAATCAGTCACGCGGCACTATATGTTGCTTATAGTAGCGCATTTCTACCCTCCCAAGTCTGTTGTTGAATCAGATTTTGTCTGCATTGAAATGAACATCTAAAATAGGAAAAGCAACTAAAGGCACATTATGATTTTATGGCACACAAAAAATCATCGATTCAATTATTCTTCCATAAATTGCAGAGCTTTAATGCGCACTGGCGCAATGCTGCAAACACCAGAACTACTTCGTTTTGTAGAAACAAGGGCCCCTATAAGATTCCTAACTTCACTCTTATTCATAGATTAGACAATCGACACAAAAAAGGGTATAATCGTGTTTGGAATACGAATATAGCTTCAAATATATAATTTCTCTTGAAAGAGGCCACAGTTGTGAAAATCGCACGATGGAGTTAATGGCATTGAAGTGTAATCATGCATTTTCACTAATTATTGATAGAAATTCACTGTTTCTCCTTTAATAAACGTTGTAAGCAGGGTGTAGGGTATGTAAACTTCGGCCTGGCCGAAGTTAACAGATTTTGCCTGGATGGACCAGGCAAACCGGGGGAGCGAAGCGACCCCGGTGCGCTAGTTAATTTTTGCTTTTATTGATCGATTTTTCAAACTTAATTTCAGTACTAAGTCAGGTTTAGTTTTCAGTAATTTCTCCTCTTTTCTGCTACATTTTTCCCATTTTGTTGCCAATTACTTACTTACAAAAGGCCAACTTTCTCTTCTAAGAAATTTCAGTTGCAGAAATGTTTTCTATAACACGATCAATTGAGCCATACTATTTTTCCTTTGAGCGTGTCAAATTTCATGTACAGTGTTCCACTACATGAGCCAATTTCCACTAAAGTTCAATAATAAGTAGTAAGAATTTCAAATAAATTTAAATGCAGATTAACATATTATATTTTTTATTTATTAAAAGTTATAACCCTTAAATGGAAAAATTTTTTTCAGTCTTCGTACACTGAAGCATTCATAATAAGCAGGGGTCGAAACGATCCGAGTTAAAATCGCAAAGTTCTCAGCGGGTACTTCATCTTTCGAAGATCTTGTGTTCGCTCTTTCGAGGATCGTATAAAAGATCTTCGAAATGGCGTACTTTGATCTTCTGAAGTTCTCTACCTGATAGATCGCGACCGCTTCTCGAGAGCAGGGTGAGACCGGTAGTAAAAAATTCAATAATTTTAGATATATAAAAATTGTGACGATTAGACAATTTCATACATTTTTATAACATGACCTGTGTTTAATTGAAATGGTGTAATAGTCACAATTCTTTATATTTCAAAAATTATTGAATATTTTCAAAAATCCTTGAATATTTTCAAAATTTCTTGATCATTTTACTACTGGGTCACCCTGCTCTCTGGTTCTGGTCTTTCTTTTCTCAAACCCGAGAAGCAGTCGCGATCAGTGTTGCCGTTTTGGTAATTTATTACCAAAACTGGTAACTTTTTTTAATATGAAATTTTTTGGTAGCTTGGTAACTTTTTTTTACTTTGGGTAACTTTTTTTCATTCTGAATATTTTAGAATATTTTTAATATTTTAATACATTAAATTTAACATTTGCAATATTTTTATTATTATTTATTTATTGAGACTTCATAATTTAAATATTTTGTACATGGAAATGATTATTAATTGGAAGAATTGCAATATGCAAGCAAATATATAAAAATAGCTTCGATGAAGAGGCACCACTTCTTTTTTGGTTGCTCTGTCAATTTTCTCCCTGTTTGAAATCTTTTGGCATCACGTGTGAACAAAATCAAATCCGCGATTGATGACCAGATGACCGTTGTTTCATTCGAATTTTTCGAAGCAACCTCATTTCTAATTCAAAAATACATTGATACATTTTTTTATTGAATGCATTGTTTGTGTATTCAGATTTTGAATTTGTGCTGTGTTTTTAGTTTATAATATTTTTTGAATTAATGGATTATTTAATGAATTTATTAATTAAAATGTTATAACAAATTTATGCTTATACTTTAAAACGGTGCTTTTTGATTTTTTTTAAAGTTGTAATTCATTGGTAACTTTTGGTAATTTTTATAATCTGACATGGTCGCAAAATGTTTTCTTTAGCGGCAACCCTGGTCGCGATCCATCAGGTAGAGAACTTCAGAAGATCAAAGTACGCTCTTTCGAAGATCTTTATACGACCCTCGAAAGAGCGAACACAAGATCTTCGAAAGATCCTATTTTGATGTTCTGAAGTACCCGCTGAGAACTTAGCGATTTTAGCTCGGATCGTTTCGACCCCTGATAATAAGTTTGAACTACACCATTTTCAAGCAGACTTGAGAAAATCGTAAACAGACCTCAGAAAATCGTAAAGTGACTTAAGAAAATCGTAAAATGGCTTGAGAAAATCGTAAACAGACCTCAGAAAATCGTAAAGTGACTTGAGAAAATCGTAAAGTGACTTGAGAAAATCGTAAAATGACCTGAGAAAATCGTAAACAGACCTGAGAAAATCGGAAACAGACCTGAGAAAATCGGAAACAGACCTAAGAAAATCAGAAACAGACCTCAGAAAAAAGACTTAAGAACCGAACTCGGTAGAATAATGAAGTTTAAAGTTTTTCTGGTTTTCTGATAAATAATAATATATTTAAATATTCAATATTTAATAATAAATTGTAAATAATACATATATTCTATGATCCTACTCGCATATCTTGTAGGGCCAGCGCATCTCCATGGAAAATGGAGCTGTGTTGAATTGCACGTGAACAGTCGGCCACTGTTATTGTCTCCTTGTGTTTCACGCACTTTGCAAGCTTGTTTCTCAGCGATTCTTTTTTAAATAATGGAACTTACCTTTATATTCCATGGACATCTGTGATATGTATTGCAAAAAAATGTTTTTTTATTTTTTCTTAAAAGTTTATATTCAAGTGGGATCGTGCAAGCTTTAATTTTTATTTTTTTAATTAATGTTAAATATTTTAAAATATGGAATATTTAAATAAGTTGAATGTATTACAAAAATAACAAAAATTTATTATATTTTATGCATGAATCCGTTGAATATAAATCAATGAATATAAATATAATTGTTTTTATTCCTCGAAGCAATAAGAAAGAAGTGAAGCTAAAAATATGTATGTACAAACATATTTTTACAATTAGAAATTATACATTTTTATAAAGTGTTTTTCTACAAAGTACTCATTTTTCAACAGGTTCTTGGCTCCACATCTCGCTCAGCAAGATGTAGGAGCATTGTCTATCGTCTACTAACAAACCAATGATTGCTTTGACTTTGCTGTCTCCCGGCATCCAATCTGTTGCTGTCTTAGTTGTCAACGCAAGAATTACTTCATTTCATAGACCCTCCTTAACCAACATAAACTCCAGCTTTTACTCCTATATCTTTTATTTCCGATTGTTGAGTCTTGAAATTGATGTTTTTATATCATCAGACATATTAACTATTGAAACACTTGTTAAAAACACTTTGTACGAACAAAATGAGTTGTTCATGAAATTTATATTATAGAGAAAAATGTGAAAATAAAATTTTTCTTTCGTTCAATGTTCATTCAGAAAGCAAGTCGTTTTTCTTCTTTTACTCTGCAATAGGTTATGGGCCCTCCATACCTAAAATTTGAATTCAATTAAAGTAAATTTGTAAATTCGCGAAAATGAATGTGGTTTCCGGTGTAAATCAGATGGAGAAACTGGTCGGCTCCGAGAATTGGTCGACATGGAGTTTCGCAATGAAGACACAAAAGTTTGTATGTTCACGTCAAAGAGGCTAAAACGTCGAGGAACGTTTGGTGCACATTGAAAGGGCTGTATCAAGATTCCGGATTGGATCGTAGGATCGGGTTGCTGCAGAAACTCTGTTCAGTGCAGCTGGAGAGCTGTTCATCGGTGGAAGCATACGTTAGCGAAATTGTTTCTACAAGCCAGAAGCTGAACGATATCGGATTTCATGTCAACGACGAGTGGCTGGGAAGCTTGCTGTTAAAGGGATTGCCCGCTATCTACAAGCCAATGATAATGACGATTGGAAGCAGTGGTAAGCCATTATCAGCCGACAACATTAAAATGAAGTTGCTGCAAGACGTATCCTGTGAGTCTTCGTCATCAAATGCAGCGTTGTTAACTAAGAACAAACAGCGTGGTAAGAAGTCACAGGGATATAAGCCAAAAGAGAAGTTTCGTTGCTTCAATTGTGAAGGTACAGGACATTTTGCAGCTGACTGTCCATCGAAAAAACGGGACAAGAAAGATCACCATGGAAGTTCAATGTTTTCTGCATATCGCGCAGTTGGAACCTCTGGTGAGTGGTTTGTTGACAGTGGTGCAACAGATCATATGACGGCGAATGCATTTAATTTCACAAAAATGATTCCATTCAAAGGCGAAATTAAGACGGCAGACAATAATACAATCAAGGTCATTGGTAAGGGTGAAGTTATGTTGTTAGCATCGACTCCAAGAGGCACTGAAAACATAACAGTGAATGATGTATTGCATGTTCCTGAGTTAGGTGTTAATTTACTTTCGATAAAGAAAATTATAGAACGAAAAAATAATGTAATTTTTACTGAGACCGGTTGTCGAATTGTAAATTCAAAGTAGAAAGTCATCGCCACAGCATCACTGAAAAACGGTCTATATAAGTTAGACACCCCAAATCAGCAAAATGCTTACGTAGCAAAATATAATGAATTCGATTTGTGGCATCGTCGATATGGACATTTGGGTCCTGAAAACATGAAACTGTTAGTCAAAGGTTACGTTGAAGGCGTGAATTTGAAAGGAGAGCTGTCAGTCGCATGTGCATCTTGTGCAGAAGGTAAGCAACATCGCAATAGTGTTCCATCAGAGGGATCAAGAGCATCCAAAGTGTTGGAGATCATACACTCAGACGTATGTGGTCCGATGGAAGTGAAGTCTTTTGCTGGCAGTGCATATTTTGTAACTTTCATTGACGATTTTTCGAGAAAAGTTTATGTGTATTTCTTGAAAACAAAGGATTCTGTTATAAATTGTTTCCGGGATTTTAAAGCAGAAGTTGAGAATCAGCAAGGCTCAAAAATCAAAATTTTAAGAACAGACAATGGTGGAGAATATATCAATCGCGCAATGAAAGAAGAATTGAAAACTTGTGGTATCATTCACCAAACATCAGTACCATTCACACCTGAGCAAAACGGCTTGGCAGAGAGGATGAATCGCAATCTTCTAGAGAAGGCTCGTGCGATGATGAGTGAAGCAAGTTTGCCAAAATTTTTTTGGGCAGAAGCTGTCTATTGTGCACGTTATTTAATTAACAGGTCACCGTATAAGAAACTTCTCAAGACACCTGAAGAAATGTGGACTGGGCGTAAACCAAATGTAAGTCATTTTAAAATCTTTGGTAGTACTGCTATGTCACATATTCCTAAACAAAAACATCGCAAGTTAGATCTCAAATCGGAGAAATGCATTTTTGTTGGATACTCTATTACATCTAAAGGATTTCGGGTCTATAGTTTAAAAAGAAAAGAGGTATTTGTTACTAGAGATGTCATATTCCATGAAAATGAGTTTCATTACGCCAACAAGAAAAATGCAGAAGATGTTGAGATTTGTCCGACGTATGCTAATGTAGTGGGGGCAGAAGTCGAGAACGAGTCAGTAGATGGAAACATTAGTGATTTTGGTTCATGTTCATCATTGGTTCATGATGACCCTGAAGTGGGGGATAATCAGATCATAGAGATATTCGAAGAACCAGATGAAATTGTTCCGACTTTGCGCAAAAGCGAGAGGCTAGCTCAAAAGGAGAAAGTTGTTTATGTTGCTGAACATAATGATTTCAACGAAGATCCTGTAAGCGTAGATGATGCAATGTCAAGAAGTGACAAAGAGAAATGGATTGATGCAATGAATTCTGAAATAAATTCATTGGTTGAGAACGATACATGCACACAGGGAAAAACACTTTAAGCTTCAGTACAAAACACTTTAAAATTAAAAGTGTTCAAATATGAAAGGGCGCCAAAGAGAAAAATAGTAAAATTAAAACAGAACACTTTTAAATTTGTATTGAAATTTTTCACTTTGAAATTTAAAGTGAACACTTTTGAATTTGAATTGAAATTTTTCACTTTGAAATTTAAAGTGAACACTTTTGAATTTGAATTGAAATTTTTCACTTTGAAATTTAAAGTGAACACGTTTAAATTAGAATCGAATTTTTTCACTTTGAAATTTAAAGTGAACACGTTTAAATTTGAATTGAATTTTATCACTTTGAAATTTAAAGTGAATACTTTTGATAACAATTCAAAAGTGATCATTTTCAATATAAAATGACTTAAATTAAAATACAATTGAATATATTCTTTGTTATTTTATTACGAGTTTATGTATGTATATGTTACATTTTTATATTTCTACATTATGTTTAATAGTTTTAGGTGATACTGATAAGTTTCACATTAAGTTATGGAGTTCATTTGGTCTGGATCGGTCTAACTAATGTCCAAAATCCTGTCTTTCGGGATGGCGCTTCTAAATACAAGAGAGGTGGTCCGATGTTGATGCGTCTGGGGGTACACCGATAACAACCAACCATTCGAGTTTCTGGACATCTTTCTAGAATGAGGGAGAAAACATGGTTTAATTTATTTAATACAAAAGCGAAATATCAACTCACCTGGTCACCGATTCAGATTAAGTGCTGTTATGATTTATGATTGTTTTTTTTTAAGTTTTTGAACAACTGAAGGCACGATTGCTATGATTTTTGAAGAATTTACTTTGAAATTATATATTTTACAATGTTTTATTTTATTTAAAAAGTGTTCACTTTTAATTTCAAAGTGACAAATTTCAAAATTCAAAGTGTTCACTTTTATTTCCAAAGTGAACACTATTGAAATTCAAAGTGAGAAAATCGAATATTAAAAGTGTACACTTTTAATTTCAAAGGGAATATTTCCTCAGATATAATGAAAAATTCAAAGCGAACACTTTGAAAATAAAATTGAACACTTTTAATTTGTATACGTTTTTATTCACATCTACAATTTTGTGGAGAAACGCTTTAAATTCCAACACTTTGAATTCAAACGTGATCACTTTTAAATTTAAATTAAGATTTTTCCCTTAGTGTGGGAGAGTGTAGAGAAGCCAACAAATGCAAATATAATAAAGTCGAAATGGGTATTCAAGCTCAAGAAAGAGCAAGATAACAATATTCGGTACAAGGCAAGATTAGTTGTAAAAGGTTTTACACAGAAGAAAGGCATAGATTATGATGAAACATATTCGCCAGTTGTTAGATATTCATCGATTAGATATTTAATAGCATTATCAGCGAAGTACAGTTTGGAGATACAGCAAATGGATGCTGTGACACCATTTCTTCAAGGTGAGCTGAGCGAAGATATTTATGTCGAGAGACCTCAAGGAATTCAAATAGGAAAACCTGGTCAAGTTCTAAAACTGAAGAAGGCAGTCTATGGTTTAAAGCAGTCTAGTCTTGTATGGAATACGAAATTAGATAAGGCTTTGCTAAATTTCGGACTGAAGAGGTCAAGAGTATGCATGAATCATTTATTATAATCGTTGCAATAGAAAAACTAGCGCACCGGGGTCGCTTCGCTCCCCCGGTTTGCCTGGTCCACCCAGGCAAAATCTGTTAACTTCGGCCAGGCCGAAGTTTACATACCCTACACCCTGCATACAACGTTTATTAAAGGAAAAAGAGTGAATTTCTATCAATAATTAGTGAAAATGCATCATTACACTTCAATGCTATTAACTCCATTGTGCGATTTTCACAACTGTGGCCTCTTTCAAAGAGAAATTATATATTTGAAGCTATTTTCGTATTCCAAACACGATTATACCCTTTTTGTGTCGATTGTCTAATCTATGAATAAGAGTGAAGTTAGGAATCTTATAGGGGCCCATGTTTCTACAAAACGAAGTAGTTCTGGTGTTTGCAGCATTGTGCCATTGCTAATATCTTGAAAGTGCGAATAAAAGCTCAGCAATTTATGGAAGAATAATTGAATCGATGATTTTTTGTGTGCCATAAAATCATAATGTGCCTTTAGTTGCTTTTCCTATTTTAGATGTTCATTTCAATGCAGACAAAATCTGATTCAACAACAGACTTGGGAGGGTAGAAATTTTCAACAATATAAAGTCCAGAAGTACTTGCTGCGCTACTATAAGCAACATATAGTGCCGCGTGATTGATTCCACTTTGAAGATGAACAGCCATTTGGAAATATGTAGCTCCCTGACTTTTGTGGATTGTGATCCCATCAGCAGGGATTGTATTCTCTCAATCGTCACCTGCTCATTACGTTTATATTGAAAAGATATAATCAATTTTTATGGGCGTCCATTGAGGTTCAGTTGGATGTGGTCTCTTTCTTCTTGGATTCACTCCCACCTTTCATCAGCTAATAACATCCATAAAGTAGTTGGATTTCTTGTAGATCTACGATTTTGTATGGAAGGTGCTCGTGTCCTATAAGAGATATTTTCCATTTGATTCTTGGGAACTCTTAGTAGCAATATTTAATCTAATAACTGTCTATATGGTTTACCATATCCAACATTGAGCTGTAGCTTTTGAGCTGTAGCTTGTCAATTTTTAGTATGTAAACTGGTATCGGTGGTACATGATCAGACGCAAAAATTCATCTCTATATATACCATAGTTTATCATATATACCATATTCAACTTTTGCGTTATATGGGAGGGCGATGTTATCCATTTTTGACTTGTAAACTCGTATGAGTGGAACATGACCACACACAAAACTTTATCTCGATATATACCATAGTTCACCAGATATCCCATATAAACCTTTTGCTTTATATGGGAGGTGGGCGTGTCCGATGGGCGATGTTTTCCATTTTTGCCTTTTAAACTCGTATCAGTGGAACATGATTACACACAAAATTTCATCTCGATATATACCATAGTTCACCAGATATCCCATATAAACCTTTTGCTTTATATGGGAGGTGGGCGTGTCCGATGGGCGATGTTTTCCATTTTTGTCTTTTAAACTCGTATCAGTGGAACATGATCACACACAAAATTTCATCTCGATATATACCATAGTTCACCAGATATCCCATATAAACCTTTTGCTTTATATGGGAGGTGGGCGTGTCCGTTGACCGATTACGTCCATTTTTACATACAAGTAGCTTATTAATATAGAAATACTAAATCCAAAATTTCAAGTCAGTATCTCTTACCGTTTCTTCACAAAATCTATTTCCACAGACAGACACACAGACACACAGACAGACAGACAGACGGACAGACAGACAGACAGACAGACGGACATAGCTAAATCGATTCAGGAGGTGACGCTGATCAAGAATATATATACTTTTCCATACCTACGACCTCTCCTTTAATGCGTTACAAACGGAAGGACAAAATGAATATACCCTTACCCACAGGGTGTAGGGTATAATGACATTCGTTGCTATATATGTTGACGACATTTTAATATTTAGCAATGATTACAAGTATCGAGAAGATTTGAAGAAGAAATTAATGAAAGAATTCAAGATGAAATATTTAGGTGAAGCAAAACAATGTCTGGGTATTCGCATTACTCATGAGAAGGACAGCATTTCACTAGATCAAGAAGCATACATTGATGAGGATTTGAAAAGGTTTAACATGTCGGATTGTAATCCAATATCCACACCGATTGATGTAAATGTGAAATTATCAAAAGAGATGTCACCGAAAACAGAAGAAGAGAAGTCAGAGATGGAACAAGTACCATACCAACAAGCAATTGGGAGCCTGATGTTCGCGTCTCAAGGTACTCGTCCTGATATCTGTTTTGCGGTAAATAGGTTGAGCAAGTTCAACAACAATCCTGGTAAGGAACATTGGTCTGCTGTAAAAAGGGTATTAAGATATCTCAAAAGAACAAAATCAGCGAAGCTAAAGTTTAGTAAACGTGGAAACGGTGAGTTTCTTGCATATTCCGATTCAGATTGGGCCAGTGACATGGACGAGAGGCGTTCGGTAACAGGATATATATGCAAATTGCAAGGTGGTGCAGTGTCATGGGCAACTAAACATCAACCAACCGTTGCACTTTCTACCACAGAAGCGGAATATATGGCATTATCCGCCACGACGCAGGAGGTGTTATGGATTCGAGGGTTAGAAAAAGAGTTGAATCCTGATAGTACTGCAGAAGCTAAAAAAAATATTTTGCGATAACGAGAGCGCAGTTCACTTGGCATCAACAAACAAATATTTGGCAAGATCGAAACATATTGATGTTCGTCATCACTTTATTCGTGAGAAGAAGGAGATGAATATTGTAAATTTTACCAGAGTTGGGACCGATAAAATGGTTGCAGATAATCTAACTAAAGCGGTACCAGCAGATAAACATTTATATTGTTCAAATATGATGGGTTTAATTTTTTAGTAAATTTTGTTCGAGTGGGGGTATTGAAACACTTGTTAAAAATACTTTGTACGAACAAAATGAGTTGTTCATGAAATTTATATTATAGAGAAAAATGTGAAAATAAAATTTTTCTTTCGTTCAATGTTCATTCAGAAAGCAAGTCGTTTTTCTTCTTTTACTCTGCAATAGTTATATCGTGCGAAAAAAAGAAATATGAGCAACTAATAAAACGATTAAACAATGATGTCAATATTTTTTTTCATACATTTATGTATGAAAAATCAAAAAATTTTTAATATTTCTTAAAAATGGGCAATCATTTCAAAAACATGCAACACCTCTCCAAATCACTTTATGCCGTCTGATCAGGTGTTCAGACATGTCGAGAGTACGCGACTTACGCGTACGAGCCTACGAGACTGAGTCTGAATACCCCTAATAACAAATTTGCACGTATTCTACGATCCTACGAGACTGAGTCTGAATACCCCTTATGTGATGAGCAAAAAAAAAACCTCAATGAGCCAAAAATTTCAAATTTAGGATACGAAATTCCATTTCACATGAATGAACCAGCTCATAAAGAAATTCCACTAAAAATTATTTTCAAAAAATCGAAGTAGATTAGAGTTCAAGCGTAGGGGCGGAGTAGATTTCAAAAATGTTCCAAAAGTGAAGCACATCTACTACGATCGTAGTATAGTCCGAACCCTGGATAACGCAGACGTAGAAACAAAAATCGAATAGGTTCCTACGCCACCTCACCTCACGTTTTGAATAATCGCATACACTGCGAACCCGTATGATAGTTTCTAACAGTTGACACCCAACCTCACCTCACCTGACTTCTTCTTCTTGACTAATTGGGCCTTCAGCCGACAGAAGTTTAATATCTGGTAATCTGTGATTACAACCAAAGATAACAAGATTGGAAACTCGAAATTACGCATCAAGGTGGTCGTGAAATTCTTTGATGGTGTGTGTCAAAAAACAACAATTCATGGCAAGCAGAACCCATACCCCATACTCACCCCAAGTAGACCCCATCGGTTCCCATGTCGGTTGCGGTACGATTTTTGAACGCAGCTTTAAATTGATATATACAGCTGTGGACAAATGCCTAAGAACGATTCATACTTCCTTATTAAGTTAAAAAAGAAGGTATTTAAATTGTGTAAATTGATAAACAAATTATATTTTTTATTACTAAATTTATATTTGTTAATAAAAGACAACATTATTTAGTAACTTCAGTATATTGATTTGAAAAACTGGTTAAAACCATAAAGTTAGTATTTCGCGTGGATAAAAGTCTGAGAACGATTATAAAAAATGCTTAAAAGTATAATTTAAATCAAACTAAAGATAAAAAAATATATTGAGGACGTTTAAATATAAGGTTGCAAAGCCTTTTAGGTTTATAACCGACTATGATAGACCATATGAAAACTTAGCCTGGTTCGAGGACACTTGCTTACTACGTGGTCTTAACTTTTGTATAAAATTCTTTCAAATTTTAAGTTACATCACCCCAGAGCTCTTCTCTGGGATTCGGGTCGATCTGGACATTGCCTAACTCAAAATAAAATTATCGGACCAATATTTAAAACTTCGGTACACACCAAAAAAATCGTTTGTTTTTCAAAAATAGTTCTGAGAAAGAGTGCTACCGATATTTATGATTAAATCATGATGAAAATAATAGAAATATGTCACACTGTCCATAGACGTTTTGTTGATGTTGTGTTACATGGCTGGGCTTTACAGATGATGCCATTTGTAATGGCCAAATAATCTAAACGCTGTATGGAATTTGTGCCATCCCATGTACCATAGACTGAATATCAATGACAGTAAACACTATAAAGAACAAATGTTAATAGGATGGGTCCTTGTGGAAAACAATATATCCGCCGTCCTTTTGGTGCTGCATTTCTTCTTTTCCAAAACCCTATGTACCTAACGAAGCAAAGAACGAGCACAACAGGCAAATGCAGGACCATCGGGAACCAATTTCAGGAATCATTCATTGATTTGTTCACTTGTTCATTTGTTTTCGTGTAGAAAAAAAAAACGTTTTCGTGGATAGAAAATAAACGTTTTCGAGATGAAGAAAAAACGTTTTCAAGGAGACAAAACGTTTTCGCGAAAAAAACAAAAACGTTTGATCGCAAACGATATTTTCTTCTGGTTCCCGTAGACATTTTGTCTACTGTAATGCAATTTTTAGATCAGACATTGTCCAGTACGGACCCCAATTCCAGAGAAGAGCTCTGGGGTGATGTAAAAATGAATCCTTGAAGCTTAATACCGCAAATTTGAAAGAATTTTATACAAAAGTCAAGACCAGGTAGTAAGCAAGTGTCCTCGAACCAGGCTAAGTTTTCATATGGTCTATCATAGTAGGTTATAAACCTAAAAGGCTTTGCAACCTTATATTTTTATCAATATATTTTTTTATCTTTAGTTTGATTTAAATTATATTTTTAAGCATTTTTTAAAATCGTTCTCAGACTTATGGTTTTCCAGGTTTTCAAAATAAATATACTGAAGTTACCTAATAAAAAATATAATTTGTTTATCCATTTACACAATTTACGTTCTTAGACATTTGCCCACAGCTGTATATATTGTTATATTTATATATAGAATGTATATTATATTTACAAAAAAACATAACATTACTCCAGAGCTGATTTGGTAATGGTTTGTTCCTTAGATATGTTTCACTTTTTTATAGCTCGGTTACCAACCGTCATGAGTTCAAACATGTACATCTTATAGAATATCCAACAACGTCTTCGCGAGTAATGTTATGTTTTTTTTTTAAAATATAATATACATTCTATATATAAATAGACAAAATATATATCAATTTAAAGGAAATTGAACCAGTTTATAGGAAATGTATACTAAACATATAGTTAATAATACAAATTTAAAAGAAAAAAATTATTGAAAAACAAATTTTATATATTTTTTTTCAGTTTTTGTCAAAATTTTTGTTAGAAGTTAATAATTTTAAATTCTTTAAATGCAGTTTTATAGAGAATTCAATTACCTTTCGATATCTATATGTTTCAGATTGGATAACATTTGGGGGCGGCCCCAATTTTAAACTTTGACCCCATTTTCTCCCAAATGGGGAGAGATCACACCGAGATATTTTGGGTTTTTGATACTCAAATTGAGTACTTTCTGGGGTATGTTTGGTTTTTTTTTTTTTGGATTTGCATTTGTTCCGAAAATCGTAAACAGACCTCAAAAAATCGGAAACAGACCTCCGAAAATCGTAAACAGACTTCAGAAAAAAGACTTAAGATCCGAACTCGGTAGAATAATGAAATTTTTAGTTTGTCTGGTTTTCTGATAAATTATAATATATTTAAATATTCAATATTTACAATTTATTAGTAAATAATACATATATTCTATGATCCTACTCGCATATCTTCTAGGGCCAGCGCATCTCCATGGAAAATGGAGCTGTGTTGAATTGCACGTGAACAGTCGGCCACTGTTATTGTCTTCTTAGCCTCATCAATAAGACCTTCCACAAATTGTAGTCGCTGTTCACAAACACCAAGTCCTTGAACTTCCGGGACTCGCATCATGCTTTTCACGTAAGTCTTTACTTTGTACCATATTGTTTCAATGGAGTTCAGCATTGGTGAATATGGTTTTGTCTTGCGTGTAACGGGGAACAGAATCTTCCAAAGATGTGTGACATGGAGCATTGTCACTGAGACAATAACAATGGCCGACTGTTCACCACAGATTACCAGATATGAAACTTCTGACATTTGAGGCTAAACGTCAAAAAAAATCTCTTTTTTATGCGATTGGTGAATACACAGATTGTGTACGTGAGTTCACCTCTTAAACATCAAATTTAGTGCAATGCCATATCTTTTGTTGATAAATGTGGGTAATATAGTACATTATTTGGAATTTTGTTCACTTTCTCTGCCATACTAAAAATGTGCAAGTATAAGTGAAACGAAACTAAAAAACATAGGGACCGTGGCCCAATTTCTAAACCCGTAGTTTGCGAGTCAACGGTGTCGGGTTCAAAGTTCCTAGAGTGTTGTAAAAACAATCTGTATTTGTTTTGCAAATCTAAATATAAATCTCACTTGGAATTGTAAAATTGTCTTTAATCTCTTAAATTCCAAGAAATCCGAAACATTTAGAGGTAAATTGTTAGAAAGTGGCATCTCTAAAAGTCAACTTTTGGTGAAACAAATGAGCTGTTTTTCATCTCAATTAGATTTATCAAACATGAAAATTTGAGATAATAACAGAAATGTAATTCGTGATTATGTTAGTTTGGGAATCCAAAATTGATTGAAAATGAAATTATGTATTTTGAGCATTGCAAAGATTACTTATATGGCCTTAAGACCGTCGTAAAGGAATTATGTTTTCAAAACACAATTATTTTCACATAATTTCGGAAGAAGAAGAAGAGAAGCAATTTTTTGAGTGGGAAGATGAATAAAGGCATTGAGGTGACTTAGAAAGTTTTTTTGATAGTTCCGAAAAAATCCACCGGCGTTTTAGGAGTCGGCATCGTAGTTCCAAAAAATATCACCGGCGCTTTAGGAGTCTTCATCGTACTACCACCGGCGCTATTTGCAAGTTTTTCACACACACCATCACAGCTTTTAACAACCACAACCACAATCAGTATATCAGTTTCATATATGGTAATCTGTGCTGTTCACGTGCAATTCAACACAGCTCCATTTTCCATGGTGATGCACTGGCCCTACAAGATATGCGAGCAGGATCATATAATATATATATTATTTACAATTTATTATTAAATATTGAATATTTAAATATATTATTATTTATCAGAAAACCAGAAAAACTTTAAATTTCATTATTCTACCGAGTTCGGTTCTTAAGTCATTTTTCTGAGATCTGTTTCCGATTTTCTGAGGTCTGTTTACGATTTTCGGAGGTCTGTTTCCGAATTTCGGAGGTCTGTTTACGATTTTCGGAGGTCTGTTTACCAATTTCTGAAGTCTGCTTGAAAATGGTGTACTTTTGAATCTATTCGTATTCTGAGCCACAAAAAACGTAATAAAAACGATCAAAATTGTTGCCTCCATGAGAGGAGGTAATAAGCTGGTAATAACCATTTTCTTCTTGATTTTTTGGATTTTGGATCTAAAATCACTTCAAATAACACAAATTCACTTCTTATGGCCATATTTTATTGTTCTTGGAGGCCAAACACAGTTTAATGGTCTATTTATTGATGATGGCACTCGGACAAATTCTGAACGACTCGAACTGACTTCATAAACATTTCGAATGTCATTAATTTCTATCAGTTGTTTGTCATATTTCTATAAATTCTCTCAAATTCCTTGAGTTGCTTGTCATTTGTTTAAAAATTCTCCCGAATTTAATTTATTTTTCACAGTTTTTACTCAATATTTTGTATTCACCACGAGGTGAACTTTTCGTTGTTTCGATTTTGTAAGAATACGAATTCAAAATTTTGGAAATAAAAAGAAACAAAACGAAACAACAGTTCGGTAATAAATTTTCTTATTACCTATTGTTACCTATTCGCCAGAATCAGGCCGTAAATGTTTTAATTTATTATTTTCTCACGATTCTTTTATTTAATGACATTTACGACCATGCCATCAACACCTCACCAAAGCAGTTTATCAGATTAGGTTTAGCAGTTCACCTCTGACAAGACGAAATCCAACATATTTTTATATATAAGAAGATTAAAAAATTCAAAATTTGATAATTTTCATGGAAAATTCAAAATTTTATCTTTTTCACAGAAAATTCAAAATTTGATAATTTTCATTGAAAAATCAATAATTGATCGAGGAAAGAAAATGTTCCTAAGCTCTATAGGTACGGAGCTTAACCTTGAAAACACTACTATACAATTTTCAATTCAAAGAATCCACCAACCTGGACCATCATCCAACCTCCATCACTGGAAATCACTTTATCAACATACCACTATAGAATTTTCAATTCAAAGAATCCATCAACTATATGTAAGATTTAAAGTAGTTCTATTTATTTTTTTCAGTTGATTTCATATCTTGAAATTATTAAAATTATATATTTTCAAATATGATTTTGTGATATGTGCGATTTGATAATAAAAAAATCATAAAAACAATTATAAAAATAACTTCTATGTATTTAAAACAAATAATAAATTAAATAAATATGTATATAGAAAGATATAATAGTTGTATAGACTTGTAATTTTAAGTTGTTGTAGAAATTTGTAAAATATTAAAAATCATATGGTTTTATTTTAAGGGAAGCTTCATTTGAAATTAAGAAATAATTAGCTGAAAATAAATTTTAGACATATAGTAATAAAATGATATACATAAGTATACAAGTTTTTTAAATAAAATAAATATGCATGACAATAAAAAAAAGTGTGTAACTTTTTAAATTTTGAATAAATCTCTAAATATTTTTGGTAATATTTCTTAAATTATTTTTGGTTTTTATTTGATTTGAGTGAGAGTTATACTTACTTCATTTCTTTATAATAAACTTACGATTTGATATATAAATTTAACTTCAATACATTTCATATATATTTATAAATTGAAGTTATCATATAAATTTAGTTATATTCCAATTAGCATTTTAAATTCTGTTTCCTTTTTAAACTTAGTCTGCTTTTTTAAAAACTATATAACCATAAACATTTTTCCAGTTATCGAATAAGAAAAGTTTATATGTATTATTTCTTGTATTATTTTCATGGTATGTTTCATTTCCTTTAAATGTGATAAACGATTCTTATAAGCTATTTCTGAGTTTTTTTTTGTCAATTTTAAAAGGGTTTTATAAACTGCAAATAATATTAGATAAAATAATCTACGAATTATATACCAAAATAATCTCAGTTTTTCATGAAACAGTATAACGCAAATTACAGTTGGATCGTCATGTACTGTGTTTTTATTTATATGTACATTTTTTTGGCAGCAAATGATTGGGTTTTTGAGAAACATTCATAAATTTATCAACTTCTGAATTTGATTTGTTACTTCATTTATTACATAATTAATTACATAATTACTAAGAGCTAGTTTTGCTTTACTATCGATTCGCGTGAAACAAATATTTTACTTACAAGATGTTTTTTCGTAATAATGATAAAATTTGGATTAATGTTAAGTAAATACATGCGCCAAGCTGGATTCAACTTTACAATAATAAATATGCTATATTTTCTGTTTCTTTCAGACTGTTGATAGAGTGAGTTATTTGCTGCGGATGCGGCCGGTAACGATTTACTAGACCAGAAATATGTCGGACGTCTCAGATTTGGTGCAGGCGCTGCCCGTGGGGGACGCGGCCGATGCCAGTGAGTTGGCGCGCGTTGCGGCCAGCGGCGAGCGAATGTCCTGGTTGAGCGTAGCTTGGTTCTGGTTGCCTTCGTAGTAATAGGAGGAGTCTGTGTTTGAATACATCATAGAGAGATTCAATTAGCCATGACGAAAAAGAGGGTTTGCCACAATACGACAGAAGCAAAACAATAAAACAGCAAGTATTAAATGCAATACTCACTGCTTACTTACTGAGAAGTCCCCCGCTGGAGCCGTAGCCGTACGATCCGTAGGCGCTTCCGTACTGGGAATATGCCGGGCTATATGTGTAATCGGAGGTCGGTACCACGGTGCCACATCCTATAAAATATGGTATATTCGTAGTAGAAATTGTGCCACGTATGAAGAGTACTCTCATAATAATTTAAATCAATTAAAAGAAAATACATATGCAGAATCGTTTGACCGTCACCATTTTTTAACTTATGAACTGTGGATTATTTCAAGTACGGCAAAGTAACCGCCACCATTTTATTTAAATTGTCAAAATTTATAATTCTCATTTCTGTTTTAAATAGAGTATCTATCATCATCCATCGTGAACATATCTATCCAACCAAACATCCCATTCTATCCCACAACATAGATAATTCCCATTTATCGTGCTTTTACTATTTTTCTGAGTGCTGAGTTGCTTCTTTGGTAGTGCGACTTGCCTGTAGAGTAATGACTGAAACTTGGGAGCATTGTTGTGTAGCCAGTGCTGCCACTGTTCGCGCCCGACTGCAGCAGTATCAGCGCATTGTCCTGATGTGTTTGTTCATGTTGTTGTGGTTCATTGACGCGTACGACCTCATTGTTGTGGGGATTGTTGTTAGTGCCGTTGGAAGACGTCCCCACCGCTGCTGCCGCCGAGGCCGCGGTGTGTTCATCGGCGTGCTCTGCCGCAGCAGTGCCTACCTTTTCAATGTTGTCCTCGTTACTACCGCTGCCGTTACTGTTGCACCCACTAGTGGCGATGATGGTCAGCGGCAAGGCCACGGCAGCAACAGTCGTCGACGCGTCTGCGTGTGCCCCAACAACGTTGCTCAGATTCGTAATCGTCGCGTAGTGACTGTTCTCGCTTACTGTTCGGTCGAGATGTAGGAAGAGGTGCCGACGTAAAGGGAACGATGTTAGTTTTCGAATATCAGACATGGGAACATCAACGATTCAATGGAATACGCTGATGGGGAAACATATGCTCCCGCACTCTACTAGGAAGCGTTTACAGACTTTTTGCCTTATTCCATTTGGTCTCCACTATTTCTCTTTGACTTAACACTTACCTGTGTGATACGGCGACAGGTTCTGATCAAGGATACTGCTACTCAATTTCATATCCTGCATACTTATGGGGGCTAGAGGCGTCAGAGAACTAGCCCCTGCTTTTTATCGATTCAAAATGGCGACGGTAAAGTAAAAGTAATCGGTATAAAACAATCAAACAGAACACAATAGAACAACATAAGAAAAAGTATGTAAGAAGAGAAAGTATGAAAATTAAATGTAACTGTTGGAAACTGCGCAATGGCATACTTCTTCGGCAGCCATCCACTTACCAATAGATGCTCCAATTGGCGGGGTGTATAGCGAGCTCTGCGTCGGCGATATAGTCGTGATGCTGTCGTACAGGAGGGTGTCGCTGGTCCCATTGGTTGCTGCGGTGGCGAAGGCGTTGTGTGTGTCATAGTAGCTTGCGGAGCCCCCGCCCGCAACACTAACGCCGACGCCACCGCTTCCATTGGTTGCCACGTTTCCGAGTTCCGACAGAAGCTTGTGCTCGTCCTTGATACACCACTTCCCAGACCAAATCTGAGGAGGAAGGACTCAATTAGATACCTGTAGTATTATTTCTTCCCAGATAACTCACATTCGAATATATTTGGTCGCCGTTGTACGTCAAACGTTGGCGTTTGATGTCTTCATCGGGATGAACGTTGATGTCGCGGTTTTCATCTGGAATGAGAACTACTGAAAGTGAAGACGTAATTCAAAAACTTTAGTTTACCACCGATTTGACATAACCATAACTATCTTTTTGGTGGCTGACGCATCTTAAACTACTACTGTTTTTGAGAACTCGAAAAGTCATAGACATGAAGTGTGTGTCAAACAAAAGGACACGTGTCCCTTAAGTGCATTTCGACATCGGGTATCTTGTAAGGACATCAGTCGAACTCTAGTGGGAGGGTCGAAGAGCGTCGTGTCGGATGGGGGTGGCGACTAAGTCATTTGAAGTAAAATGCTTTTTAAGTTGCTGTTACCACAGTGTTTATGTGCTTTTCATAATGGGGTTATTATTATTATCACTTCTGGTGTTGTTGTGCATATCTTACTGCCGACCACAGAGCATCAGTGGGAATTTCATTAACCATACCAGCCGGATGTTTATAAATCATTTGAGCACCAAGTTGCAAAAAGTGATCCACCGACAAACCAGCGAGGGTCAGACTTCGGGGAGGATGAGAACGACGCAGAGTGTGTGTATGGATATTGCAAAGGGTGGAAGGACAGATTGGAAACCCATTCCACTATTCGGTTTTCTTCCAAGGTTATGATTATCATTCGCAGTAGCAGGGGGAGATCGAAATAATTGTCGCATTGTAATGTTGTAGAAAACCATAGCTTAAAAACAGATGGAGATGTAACTTTGTCCTTATCTTCATGTATACTTTGAGAGTTTGCGGTGTTGTGTCAAAAAAGAGGACAGAAGCCACAATTTACTCTAATGCCCCAGGTTGAACCTGCGGCAGGTGATAGTAAAGGGTAGCGATTGTGAGTAGATTGCTGCTTAGGGTTCTACCCGGCGCTCTTTTTACAGTCCAATATATTGGGCAACTTGGCCATATGGATTCAGATCAAATCAAATACACTAAATCTGCGAAAACCTTCTGCCTGGTTGTGTACAGCTAGTTGGTTATCTCTCAATGAGCATCTCTGCGAGAGTGTACTGAACAGACATCTGCGCTAATAAAGTAATTGAAATAGCACCGCACACGCCCACTTTGACATCAACTCACTCGAACAGATTGCCGGAGCTTAGTGGCGAACGGAGTGGAGTTGAGAGGGTGGTGGGCGATGAGCACAACAACAATGAGATCCCTCCAATACAGTAATGCAAGCCCTTCGCTTTTCACCCGCGGAGCAGTCGAAGCCATTTCTAGCCTAAAGTGATTACTTTCATTCGTCCCCGGAGACATCGTGACTGGGAATGGGACCGGCGACAGAATCTCCTGTTGGCCACTCTCTTCCGGCAGATAAGCCTGTGTTGGCACTTCTAGTTCTTTGATAGCATCAGAATACCAGATGCTCGTTATTTCCCGATTATGGAGGAAGGCGGACGCAACAGATATGTTGTCGAATCCACCCTCGACGGTGAAACCAAAGCCGATACCCGAAATCCGAACAGTTCGTGCAGGGGCCAGGCGTCAGCTCGAGGGTGGGCAGCGGTGTGTGTGTGAGGCGTGTGTTGACACAATCTTAATCTAGTTAAATGCAATTATTATTATGATGTTATTGAAAGCGACAAGTGACGCAGTCCGAAGGTCGGCCGGGACGACGGCAGGGAGATGCGGTACTCGGAGGAACATTAAGTGCATTTGCATGGTACTTATTAGAATAACTGTGGGTGAAGGGAAACCGCAGATTGCTTGATATATGTACATGCGGCCAAATCCAGTAGATGCTTCTCCAGATAAATACTCAAAATATGGGGCATAAGTAAATGGAAATCTTCAATAAATTTCGCGGTACCAGGAAGCACTAAAGAACTTATTTCTCCTACACCATTTAAATGTTTAAAATGAAATCAGAAAATCCAAAACCTATTTCAGGAACCAGTGAACTTAGATTCAATTTTTGAATACTTTAACGTGTAAATGTTGTGGTACTTACCATGATCATCTAAGCGTTTACGCTTGATGTTATTACAATCCGTGGCATGATGAATACCCAGAATACCGTTTATGCTGTATCCGGCCGAACGGTGTTCAATGTTTGAGTTGCTATTATTGTTACTGCTACTATTATTTCCGGTGCCGGTCGTAGGAGATGAATTGAGTATATTTTGTTGTGGAAGTGTGTTATCTTGTGTTGAGGCATGAGCAATAACCGAAGTAGTATTGTTGTTGTTGGCTGAGGTGTTGCCGTTGCTATTATTATTGTTGTTGTTACTGCTGCTGTTATTTTGCTGACTACCAGTGTTGCCGCTAACTCCACCACCTCCAGTACTCACGATGTTGCCATTTGTCTGCTGATGATGCACATGTTTTGCCTTCTCTGCGGCTTTATTTCGGACAATTCTACAAAAAAAAATTCAAATTTTACTATTAATAGAACTTCTTGAAGTAGTATATCTTTCATCATTTTCTTCTTTCTTATACATATATAAAAGGGGAACTGAAAAGCTGTGTGTACCACGAAAAAAAAATAATTTTTTGACATTTCCACAAAATTACTTCTCCAGCTTTTCAGCTATCATAAAATGGGTTAGCGAAGAAAAAGTAGTTTGATATACATATACGTAACTAATACAAAAATACAAATTATCGATTACACTAATAGATAGAATAGATCGGAAAATTACCTCGGGACTTTCTGACTCTGGGATAAATTATCTATAGAGAAGGTGGCGGTATTTTCTCCGACATAAAAAACATAAAAAACGAATAAATACATTTTTCAAAAAGAAAATTTTTGAAAAATGAAAAACGAAGAAACAAAATTATAAGAAATGGAAAAATTACTTATATAAGAATATTTTTTTTCAAAAACAAAATTTTTGATAAATGAAAAAGATAAAAAAAAAATTCAGAAATGGAAAAATTATATAAACTGATTTTTCTTAGGGCAGTTTTTGTGACAACATTTTTTCTTTGGGTGTGAATTTCGCTCAATGTTGCTCCTATTAAAAAGTCAAATTGCACTCGCTTATAATTTTTTTGTTTACACAGGTATTTCACATTGATGTTTCACATTGTTCGGCGATCCAGCAGTCAATTTTTAATTTGTGAAGCATAACAAAATAATTATCGTTGTTCTTACGTGTCCCTTTTCTTCTTCTGTCGCACTATACTGATGTACGCAAGACCTACTAACATACATTAAATTGTTTGTGTTTATGAACATATTCTAACCCAAGACGGAATACTACGAAGCACTCGACAAGTTCGAAAATGAAAATCTCGTATAAATTTGGGATTATTGCTTCATATGTAACGAAATTGTAGGAAAATAAATTGAGGGTTGCTCAGACTCAACCGCGTCCTGCGCAGGACTTGGGCAAAATACTTGGAGGCGGACCCAAGATGGTATGGCCGCTACGACATTGGTCTTCCATCCCATATAGCTAATACTTGTTATCAACTTATCAATGCCTACTGAATGCTACTGAAGTCTTATATAGTATTTTTTGATATAAAACACTTCAACTTGAATTTGAATAAATTCAGCTACCAGTCCACATTTCAAGATTAAACGATCTCACTTGGACTCCAATCGGGTTGAGCAATATTTTTGAAAGTGCTATTTCATTAACCCTAGAAGTTCATTCTTATTTTTATTGCGTAAAGGCCATACTTTGTCGAATCGACGACGCCGCTCTTTAAATGGATAAAGAAGATGTATACATTTTAGTAGATTTAAATTACTTACTTTATTTTTCATCGAAATAAAACAAAAAAGTATTATCGCCAGATAATAATAAATGAAGTTTTAACAGCACTACCTTATTTTTTAAAAATCCTGAAAGTTACACAAATTTTGTATGAACTTTTATACGATGTGTATCAAGCTATCTAAACTAACTAATACCTAGAGCATGATCACGTCTATTGCTATACGACAATTTAGCAAAAAATAAATATAAATAATGTAAAAAAAAACGGCAAAATAAAAAAATGCGTCGTCGATTCGACGAAGAATGACTTCCTAGGGTTAAAGAGTATTGTTTTTTTCAAACTATAGGGGTATTCAGACGACTGATTTAGAATTGTATATCTTCTCAAGTCTGAGCATCCAAATACGTTATTTCATTAGTTCCTTAGAGTATTGCTTTTTATGTCAAATTTCAAGGGCAAAAATGTCACTTTTTATACAAATATAGTCAACGAATTCTAGTCAGGCTTCAACTCGATTAGAATTGTATTATAAAAACAAATTGCACGGCATACAATTCTAAATCAGTACGTCTGAATACCCCTTATGAATTTCAGTTTTAATGTGGCTGAGGTTCTTCTTGCAGCTTTCAGTAACGGTATCACATAATGCCTGTCAAACTCACGCCATTTACGGCCTCTGTAATTCTCGGAGGATGAATCCAAATTGAGATTGAAATTAAATAGGGAACTTGAATTTGAAATCAATATCATGGAATGACAATCAAATTGATCTAATAAATCACAGAAAGTACGAAGGGAGCCTTCACACACCCGCCTCCCGTTCCACGACAACTCATAATGTTGGAACGCTCGGACACTGAGAAACATTCGTTTGTTGGTTCCTTTTGTCTTTCGTGCCCTGCAGCCCATTATTGTTGCTGAAATGTCCGTTGAGCAACCACATTTTCTAGTACTTGGTTGTTGCGCATCCCTCTCGGAGTCGTCGTTATATGTGTATTGTTTTTTCTTGCTCATTTTTTTTTTTTTGAAATTGTCCCATTTCCACTATTTGGTGTGCCTCCTTCACACTGTGTTCTGTTTGTGTTGATCCCATCAGAGCATGCTTGACCCTATTCATTGATTTTCATCATATATTGCTGCATTGTGAAACAGTCAATAGCATTTACCGCTCGCACAACTGCCAACACAACGAACTCTCTTTCTAGTTGTTGCGCCGAATCTGTGGCAAACAGATGTGATTGCATAAAGGAATTCAGCCACGATTTCGATACTCAGAACATGGCGACTTGGCAATTGGGAGAATTGTATGAAATAAAAATCCTGTTACGTTTCCAAAGTCAAAATCTAAAAATAAAAACACAGAACAATGTGACCCACGCCGAACGTACAAATGTACATGTATCCTTAGCTAAATCTAATGCTCGACTGAATGCTCTTCTGTGATAAGAGACGTACCACCACAACCACGTTTAATAGTCCAATAAACCAACGCGGTGAATTCCAAGCATTACAAGTGATTGAATTTCAATTACACGACCACATACACATCGTGTATGCATTCACATACCAATTTAGTACTTCTGTTTATCTACTCGTGTTTGTACATTTTTCCAAGGCCCAAAAATGTACAAATGTTTGAGTGTACTTTCGAAATAAAAATGAAATAACTATCCTTTTTTATTCTTCACTTAACAGTTTAGTTCTTTCTGAATATTAAATATCATCTATAATCTGCAAATGCTCTACCCATTGCGTCAAAATGTCAGCGAATGCTAAGGAGCACCCGATTTGTAATGTGATTGCACTTTTGCTCGCTCGATTTTGTTCCCAGTTGATTTCGTACCCTACACGCTATGGGCAAGGGTGTATTCCCTTTGTAACCCATTCAAGTTGGGGTCGCCGTTTTGGAAAGTATACATAGATGTACTTGCTCAGACGCATGTCTTTTTTAGAGATTTGGCGATGGTCTTCTATCGGTGGATATCGGTTTGTTGAAGAAGTGAATGAAAGATGTCTGGCGTAGGGTATATAAAATTCGGCCACACATCTACTTTTACTCATTTTGGCGCGTTTTCCACAATATACCAAATGTGTTGTGCACACATATGCTTGCAAACGCTTCCTAGCTTTGATTTAATTCAATTCTCTTCCGCGTGAATGCACCAGCCGTTGTACTCCACAAGCAAAGGTGCTAGCACTTTTTTGGGGTGCTGGGCCATTTGTCATCTGTCGAATCCTACGACATAAACTTCACTGAGTTTATTTTATTGTGTCATTATTTTGACATTTGTGTCCTGGGTTCGTTTCTTTGTGTGACATCTGTCCACCATAACTTATCGGTGCTTTATTTTATTAAATTATTTTAAGCGCATTTCCGGGTTATATCGCAGAAGTCAAAACAACACAGAAGAGATGCCTCAAAATTAGTATCTACTAATCTTCTAATTCACAACACTTGAGGTCCTCAAGGAGCTAAGGGCTATGGGAATGTTGGTATCAGCGGAGCTGTGATTGCCTTTTCTTGTTTATGTTAATCTAGCTAATTGAACTATTTCGTTGACAACTTAATGCGCGCACCGTCATTGACTCAGCAGTAGAGATGGTTGGGGTTGTGCGGCGAACGGACCACCTATTCAGCGAAATTTTCATGCGTAGCAAATCAATTCGTATTGGACGCACGTGGCGCATTCAGCTTCGCCATTTCTCAACGCTTCCGTCTATCCATCATCGACCGTTCGCACGCTCGCCGACTTATGCATCCGCTCGTTGAACTGATCGCTAAGCCTGACAATAAAAATATTTCTAGTTTTTGATAATGCAACCACTACGAGAGAGATTTATTATTGTGGTTGGTGTAGCGCTGTGCGGTGAGGGAAGTTTTTGTGGTGGTCGCGTGACAAAGCTCGTGTCGCAATTATATATGGCAACAATGACATCCCGAGACGGCAGCGGGAAGGAGCAGAGGCAATAACCAAACATCAGCTTGAACTTCCGCACTTTGGTGCTTCCGCCGCTACATAGCGGTTGTGAGTGCTGTAAGGGATAAGGAAGTATGGTTCCGAACTCACCTATTAATCGATGACACACTCGGAACGTTGTCCTGCGAGCAAATTCCCTCGGCCAGTAGTCGATCCCGAATTTCCCAGGCAAACATGGTAGGATTTTCGCGCTTGTAGTTGGCGATGGCGTCGACGACGGGCGGGGTAGCAACCTTTGGCTTAGAGCCCCCGATAACACCTGCTTTAAAGCTACCAGTCTCATAGTATCTGAAATGCAAAACCAACATAATTATATCAGAAAAATAAATGTATACAATATAATCCATCGATCAGAAATACATATACAAACAGACAGTTCCTCGTAAAAATATTCTGAATTTACAAAACTTTAAAAGAAAACATCATATTTTTCCCAAAAGTGAAAAATTCAATCAAACTTGGAGCTTTAATATTTTTATAGACATGTTTTGTTAAGACATGTTTTTCATATATATATATATTGATATATATTTCATAAAAACATGTGTAGGGGTATTTTATGGAATAAAAATAAAAAATTCGAGAAGGGTATTATTATTATATAAAAGTAGAATTTTTGGACATTTGTTTTTGTTAAAATTATAAATGAAAAATCCTCTTCCCTAAGTCGACTTAAGTTATTTTGTAGCAACTAAAAATGAGTTTGAACGACCCTTAAGTCAACTTAGGCCGCGTTCAGATCGAACCGACGACGCGAACTGCGACAAGACGCGAATTCTTATAAAGCACATAACCTTATGGGAGCGTTCACACCATAGATAAGAAGATGGGAAACTTCTGTTTTTGTATGGCTGTGGTCGTGAAATACCTAAAGTAGTATGTGTGAAAATCATGACTTCGGGACCCCGAAACTTGAGTTTAAGACCCCGAAGTTGAGTTGAATACCCCGATATTCACCTCATGCTACTCTCTTGTTCTTGTTCTTTAAAAATTCTCAAACAACACATTTTCTACAGATTGAACTACAGACTTATTTAAAATCGAATGAAAAGAGCAGTATTTAAAAAATTAGTATAAACTCTACTAAACTCATGCTTACTCCCTAAACCTTTCAATTAGATTATAATTGAAGTATCAGTTTTTAGATTTTTGAACAAAATCGCTTTCAGGAAATTGTACAGAAATACATAAACAGCTGATATTCTTTTCACCAACAGTATTGCCACTTTTTTTTAAAAGAAGAGGTGAACTTTAGGAAATATTGTATTTTTTTTACATTTATATTAAAAATGCAAACATTTATTATTGTGAACAATTGGAAATAGTTTTTTAAACTTTTTTGTTACTAACTCAGTAACATATTTTTATTATTGTTCGTGTAAAATTATAATATAATTTAATGAATTCACCACGATATGTACCAAATCTGTGGTCGAAACATCTGGTAGTTCTAATAATTTGAAGTTTATGAGGTGGACACACGGATACTGTATGTGAACACGATTTTGACCCAACTGTCAAGAGTTTCTCATCTTCTTATCTATGGTTCACACCGAACAGCGAATCGACGAGCGAATTTCTATCTCTTCGCGCGAAAATTAATTTACATTAGATCTTATGAGAGCGTTCACAACGCCCATGCGATGCGAAAACGACGGGAAACACGAGCGATGCCCCGAACTTGAACGAACATGAAATGTAACGAGGGAAACAAACGTGAAAAAAAGTCGTTTTTCTTGTAACGCGAGTTCGTTCATGTTTTGGGTGTGAACGGTTTTTGCGAATTCGTGGACGAATCGCTTTTCGGTGTGAACACGTATTTTTCGCCGCGAATTCGTCGCGAAAATTTCGTATCGCACTTCGCGTCGTTTGGTGTGAACGCGGCCTTAAGCTGTTTTGTTCGCTGAAAAAATGTTGCAAAATTTATTTTTACTTTTCTTATGTATACATAAGTTATTCAGTTAAAATTCTTTTGGAAACTTTCCAAACACTTATGTCGACTTAAGCTTTAATATTAAATTAAAATTTAACCAAAATAACTTAAGCTATTCGAGAAATGGCTATAACTTTTTTTCTTTGGCCGATTTGAACCCAGGTCACACGAAAAGTTGCGTCTTACTATGTTGGACTTGAGATACTATGCAGTGTAGGCACAGATATAAATATAAGACATGTTTAACAATTCACTCAGTAGTAGTGAAAAGTTTACGACTTCTGTGTTATAAGTTTTTTTTTGCAGTGAAAATCGGGTAACTTACCTAGATAGTATTTTGGAAACACAGCCATGACTAACTCGTAACTGCCGCGAGATGTCGCACGGCCGAACGCCGTTGTGGGCCAGCTCGACGATTCTCTGTCGCACTACATCGGGGAGCGGCCGACCATTCACGAATACGCCACCCAATTGATTTACGCCGCCGTGACCTGCTCGAGAAGAAGATTATCAGAAAAACGAACTCAAAGAAATTCGCGTACAAATTGAGAAGATTGAATCCCGGATGTGTGATGAGATTTGATCGTCAGACACCTAACGCTGTAGTTTTATACACCATCCTGCTTATCTTTACTAGTCTACAGCTGCCAAGACACAGTAGACACATTTGGTATATGCAAACGCAGCGTTGCGTTGGGTTGCGTTACGCTTTGATGACGAAGAAAATATATTGTGCATTGCGACATCGACGGAGGCACAGCGTCGTTATAATCCAAAACAAATAAATAAACCACAAAGTCACCAATGAAATTAAATGCCCATGTTTCGCGTAGCGATCATCTGTGCGTGCGTGTGTATACATGTGTGCAGAATTTTTTCGTTGACACCACCGCGAAATCAGGCGCGTCAATGAGTGCACCACAGCGAGCGATTTAATTAGTTGCTAAGAGTTTTAATTAGTCTAAAAGCGCATGGTGAACGTGTTGACACATTTCCCCACACATGCATTCTCTCGAGAGATAAATAGATGATGTTAAATGCAATGCTTTAACATATCGAATGTAAACAGATGAAGTTTCCGGACGAAGCCCGTTCCATCCAAGGAACCAATCGTTTCTACATGTCGAATCCATTGGAATATGCATATAAGAATACATTTGAGTATAGTCGAAAACTTTGAACACTCATATCTTCTCGAACTACTGACTAGCTGCCTTAATAAACTTCCAATTTACTGAAGGCAAAAGAATTTGTACAATTCTAAAGTAGTTCTGTGTTAGGATGAGTTAATCCTCACAGGTCCTTTTAGTCGCGCTTAGAAACCTTTATTCTTTTTGATGGGATATAAGATATACAACTAATTTGAGAGACCATGTGGAAAATATATATTTTTTCGAACTCTTTTCGTTCCAATTTCTAGTATATAGCTCCGGAAAAACATAAACAATTTTTTTTTTTAGTAATTGCTTAGTGCTTCAAAAGTTAAATTAATTGTGTATAAAATGTCTAAAACTTATTGAATTTTTGCAAAATGAATAATAAGTATTACAAAGGTCCCAATGTTTAAATGAGTTCTTTCTGTTATAGACGTCCGGTTTTTTGCAAATTAAACGGAATTGTATGTACTTTCATAGTTCTTAACATTATTTTTATGAGGGTTATTTGTCCTTTGATTGTTCAAAAAGATAAAGGAAAAAAGGCGGAAATTATGGAGTATAACTATAGTAATACCTATGGTAACATATGTACATGTGTATATTTATAAGTTTTGGCAATGGCTCCACTTGAGCAGAAAAGTTGGAAGTTGAGAACGCTCATCATATAATTCTCTCAAGCGATCAATCATTGCCTCTGCACAAAGACGAGCCAAATTCAGTTACGATCGTTAGTAGAAACAAGAGAAGACAGATGAGAAGAGACAATTGCTGTCGATCGACAAAAGGTTCAACAATTGTCCGTTGCTCCTCATACAAGCCAGTCGACGTTGCAGTAGAATTGGGCAGATTTGGAATTCAATTGAAATGCACTCGAGGTCCGAATGAAAACCTAATCAAAATGTCATTGCCATTGTGGCAACAAAAAGAATGCCGAAGTAAACACAAAGCCAACAGTATAATGTGGAAAATCCGATTTCGAAACAGATTTTGGTGTTCTATACATTGGCAGTTAAGTCGACCCCCGCTGGGACTTGAAGTGATGCACATGTTGTTGGCGGAAGGAGGGTGACGAAGGGCACACCGAAGAGAGCGAAAACGGAAGAACGGACAACGGGCATACATGAATTGTACGATGGATTTATAACCAATGGTTAAACTTAACTATTAATCCATAATTTATCTACGTATGTTTATAAATTGTATCATAGATATAATATTATTTACTAAGGTTAATAGCAAAAAGCAAGCATAATTCTGGGCAAAGCATATGTTCAGACAATTTCCAGAAATTATGTGCTTTGAAATAGTACTCTACTTAAAGAAGAATATCTGATTTAGTCAGCAGAATTTATAATTATAATAAGTATTTGTTTAATTAGTTGTCTTTGCTTGGACCAGACCCTCAATCGTTTATCAGATTTTCTTCTTTTCGGTAACACAGTATCAAAGCTACAACATTAAGTTTGAAGATACTTTGTATCAATATAAGAGGATGCTATTACATGTGTAATACTCCATCATGTTTTGATTATAACGATATGCTGTCGATAGATCCATTGCTGCTGTTATCTTTGTTGTTCTTATTATTGTTGTTCTATTGTTGTCAATTGTATTGTTGTATTGTTGCTTAGATTGAGCAGTTTTCTAAATTTCGTAATATTACATAATTTTTACAAAATATTATATTACAAAATTTTTGCATTATTTCATGTCTTATAATTCTTTTCTCTAAGGCCTTATAGTATTATGTTTTCTCTTGGTATGTATTGCACAAGGTTTGATTTTCGGAAATTAACAACTTAAGTGAACTTAAATCGTTGACCTAATTGTCTTGTTTACTTTGGGAGAATGACGGTGTTGATTTGTTTGGCTCAACTTCTGTGCCTTTATATTAACCTCTTCATTTTAATTTTCGCACAGTTTTCACTTTTGGTATTGTATGGATTTTATTTAATTATTATGACTTATGCATTTTAATCTATGACTTCGATTTATTCATATTTTAATTGGCACGCGCGTTTTTTAATTTGTTGAAATATATTTTCTCTTTACATTCTCTCACAAGCCGCGATCGCAGTACGAATGAAAAGACACGGTGCGACGTCCGACGCTCATTGTTGTGGCTAGGAAGACTCAATGGACTGTTCGACGCATCCCGACCTGGTTTCCCGAACAAGAATACTCCAAATTATGAGCTGTGCTCGTCGCGTGTTTGCGTCGGTGTCGTCGATTCAGCACTGACGGTGCTCGAACAGGCCAAGGATTCAACTTTTTTGTGTCAAATGAGGGTTCACTGCGAACTCCAGGCATCTAATGTCCTGCCATGCAGTCGAGTGGCTGCGTGTCCAGAATCATCCCTTCAGACAGATAGTCGAGCTTCTGCCGTACGTTGTCTTGGTTGCTTTGTTACTTTTGACTTCTGTTGTTGCTCTGCCAAACGCAACGTAACGCATAATCTCCTGCGTTCGGTGAAGGGAACGCATCGCACCCTTAAGAGACAGGCGCCCTTAGGCCAGGCGACGGGACTGGCAGATGACGAAGCTGCTGTGGTTCCCGTTGCTATGGATAAGACTGCCTGGCGGACCAATCGGAACTCGCCAGGGGCTGCCTCGGAGTGGGCTTTGATGTCGTCGTTGTCAAAACTCTTGCTGCTTCCCCGAATGCAACTGATCTGAATTACGCCACACAGAACAGTGGAGAGCTGCGCGGCTCCGAGTCCGCTAGGTGGCTCGACTGCTCGCGAATGTTGCACGATAGAACCGGACGATCATTGATGCCGATACCACTGGCGCGGAAGACAAGACAGATCAGCGACGATGTCATGAAATTATGTTGTTATTCACAAGGCTCGCAGCGATGCATATTTGGGAGGCTCGTTGAAGGACAAGGGCGTCAAAGGAGATGTTGCTAATAGCTCAACGATTCGAAAACGAATATGTTTCCTACACAACACATACATATGTAGTATGTACACATCGAATAGCATATCAACTGAAGAATTTTGTATTTGTTTCCAACTCGAAGCCATAAATTCCACGACAATCTGTGAAAAGCCACTGGATTTCGCACTTCTCGAGTGGCATCTCAGTCGCATAGGCATGTACCTTAGATGCTACGAGTCGCCGCCAGACGTGCTCTAAGCATTGTCGAGCTTGTGTCAGGCTGTGGCACAGTTCTTAGTACCGCGGAGTTGAGTACCTTTTATTTTTTGGATGGTTGCCTCGCTTTGGTTGGCTGGGCCGATTTCCTCATGCCACAAAAAAAAAATGCTCGCGAATTCATTTTAAAAAATGTTCACAATGCGTTGTGTCCAGCAATATGGCAACGCTGTATGGGGTATCATTCATTCCGCACATCGTGCGACGATCAAAGCATCCCGGCCACCTGCGAAGACAACGCAAGACGGCAAACGGGCGAGAAGCCCATCGCTTCGCTTCGAGTCCACGCACTTAAGACACTGCTCCGACCGCCAGCCAACCACGTTCGTGCAGGGGCCGAACCGCTCGGAAGGTCGACCAATGAACGCCATGCACTGGAGCGGGTTTCAACGAGGCGCGGAAAATGAGTGTATTTGCTTACTTTACCGTTCTCTTGAGGTGGCGAGAACGTGTGTGAGTCAGAGAGTGTTACACTCAGTGCAGGGTTGCCAAGTTAGTGCGAACGAATGTAGACATTAGGCAAACGTTACGAGCATTTGCGGTGAAACGCAAAGATTGAGGAAACAAACGCAAACAAAATAAATTATAATGAAATGTTTGAATAAAAAATTTAAAAAATATTCACCCTGAAACAAGGAGTTGGTTATTTAGCTCGACTGTTGCGTGAATTAAGGTCGAGCTAACAATCTCGTGGCATCTCTTTTTGTACCCATCCTCCCTTCCAACGAGGATATGCTTACTACACTACTTAACGGTTTATTATTTTCAGAGCAATTACATTTTAATTTCCGCCAATTTGACGGGGAGTTCCAGTTTGTGTAACATAGAGTTGCTATCTGCGGACCACGGAAATTAGACTGGGTTTTGGTTGTGTACGAGGAGGCCACAAAGTGATTTCCACTGCGGGGCACTGAGGTAGGGTTGGGGCAGCCCACTTTCCAGACCCAGGTGTAATTGTCATAAGACTAACATTCCACGCAAGACTGATCAAAATCGACAGACGTGGTGGATATAAGTCAATAGAATATTGGGTGGTATTTCAATCCAGTCTCCAGTTGGAGACTTATAATGAAAAGTACTTCCCAACCATACTCTTTTTGGAAATTGCTATGTAATCGACATCATGTAAAGGAGAGTGTGGAATTATCCAACTGACCATGTTTTTTTTTCTAATTTACCTGTCTGACTGTCTTCACCGGAAACTCAAACCATGAAGTTAGCCGTCGCCTGATTCCGATTGGAATGCAATCAGAAGGCAGTGACAAAGCCTTCGAGTGTCGACCTGGGAAAACGATTTGCGGTTTAGTTTGCGTCTTTTTCAATTATTGACGAAACTTGAAACGCAAAAAGACGTTGTTCTCTTCGTGGCCAGGGGCCGAGCGAGAGGTATTCATGAAGAGAGCAGATTGAGTTTCCAATTCGAAACCATACGAAATGCGATTTTTCAATAAAAGCACAAAATGTGATATTGTCAAAGGACATTAATGTAATGTGATCAAAGTGAGAATCTAAATATTGCAAGTTTTTATTGTTCGGAATCATTTCTCACAAATGAATATATATGTGTTTGTACTTCTTGCGCTTCTAAACGCGTAAAAATTGCGATATTTATTTCTTCGTTGTTCAGTCGTTTATATAAATGAGATTTTGTTTTGTCGGGGATGAGGGGAACTTTGGGGGGTTGCCATACCTCCACAGTCCGGACAAATTGTTTTATGAAGTATTAATATTAGACAATGCATCTTCACATCCTAAAGCGGATGCAATTAATTTTGACCCAAATATCTGTTCCTTTTTTACCACCAAATTGTACAACATCAAAAGTTAATTACATTTTGTAAAGGTTGCTTACAGAATACAATTGCTGCTACACATTTTATCAAAAAATAAATAATGCCGGAAGAAGAAAATTTTATATCTATTCCATAACAGATGTTTCTTTGTTTGACATCTTTCTACTATGCTATCGGTATCGTTCCAAAGGGATTGCAAGGCAGAATAATATGTAGAGGAAGCCCGACAATTGGAACTAAAACAAAAGAAGAAACCTAAGAACGAGGCCATAACTCTAGCACTGTGTAGGCTTTTTCTCACAGTCACAGCCTCGTCGCTCGTTGCACATTTATCGGCGGTACAAGCTCATTTCATTCCGCATTGAGTCCTGATTAGAGATATACTTATGTACATTTATCGGTACTGCGAGCTACAATTTCCCGACTCGAATACGGTAAACTGTGTAGACAATTTGAAAACAAGAAAACAGCGAACAGGCACCACCGACATTTCGAAACATATAATTAAAATAATTCCCTCCGGTATATCCGACGAAAAGTCAAAACATACGCTTCCTGTGATTTGTCAAACACGAAGGGTCCACGGGGAATATTTGAGTCTGAATCTATTTGAAATTTGCCAGGCACGACTGTGATTCGACTTCGCACTGACCCGTTGTTTGGGCGCAGATGTTGGAGGTTGAATTTAGTATCGTTTCAACTACACCATTTTCAAGCAGACTTGAGAAAATCGTAAACAGACCTCAGAAAATCGTAAAGTGACTTGAGAAAATCGTAAAGTGACTTGAGAAAATCGTAAAATGACCTGAGAAAATCGTAAAGTGAGTTGAGAAAATCGTAAAGTGACTTGAGAAAATCGTAAAATGACCTGAGAAAATCGTAAGCAGACCTGAGAAAATCGGAAACAGACCTGAGAAAATCGTAAACAGACCTGAGAAAATCGTAAACAGACCTCAGAAAAAAGACTTAAGAACCGAACTCAGTAGAATAATGACATATAAAGTTTTTCTGGTTTTCTGATAAATAATAATATTTAAATATTCAATATTTAATAATAAATTGTAAATAATACATATATTCTATGATCCTACTCGCATATCTTGTAGGGCCAGCGCATCTCCATGGAAATTGGAGCTGTGTTGAATTGCACGTGAACAGTCGGCCACTGTTATTGTCTCCTTAGCCTACTCTGAATGATCCAAAGAATGATGACAAAGACGATCATTCAGAACAGATATATGTAATACATGGTTTTGCAGTGTTTTGGAGAGTTTCCTGCAGCAAGGAAACAATTTCGAAGATGTCGTGATTGTACAGTGACAATGCTCCATGTCACACATCTTTGGAAGCTGGTGTTGCCCGTTACACGCATGACAAAACCAAAGTTCTTCGCTTGGGTCCATATTCACCAATGCTGAACCCCATTGAAACAATATGGTCCAAGGTAAAGACTTACGTGACAAACATGATACGAGTCCCTGAATTTCAAGGACTTGGTGTTTGTGAACAGAGACTAAAATTTTTGTAACGTCTTATTGATGAGGCTAAGGAGACAATAACAGTGGCCGACTGTTCACGTGCAATTCAACACAGCTCCAATTTCCATGGAGGTGCGCTGGCCCTACAAGATATGCGAGTAGGATTATAGAATATATGTATTATTTACAATTTATTATTAAATATTGAATATTTAAATATATTATTATTTATCAGAAATCCAGAAATAATTTCATTATTCTACCGAGTTCGTTTCTTAAGTCTTTTTTCTGAGGTCTGTTTACGATTTTCTCAGGTCTGTTTACGATTTTCTGAGTTCTGTTTCCGATTTTCTCAGGTCTGTTTCCGATTTTCTTAGGTCTGTTTACGATTTTCTCAGGTCATTTTACGTTTTTCTCAAGTCACTTTACGATTTTCTCAGGTCATTTTACGATTTCCTCAAGACACTTTACGATTTTCTCAAGTCACTTTACGATTTTCTGAGGTCTCTTTACGATTTTCTCAAGTCTGCTTGAAAATGGTGTAGAAGTCAACGGGAAACGGGTGGAGGAATCGTGAAATGAAACTGAACAGCGAGTTGGCCTGAACCAAAATTTCCAATAAGATTTTTTTATATTTTTTTTTTATATGAAAAACTTGGATGTGGGTAGTATTAATTGATAACTCATATTTTCCAGAAACACAGAAATATCGTTGGAGGATCTCTCTCGTTGGTAAGAACCGCTTATTTTTCTTCCCCCATTAATTTCTTGATTTGTTGGGTAAATGGAAAAATTGGTGAAATGACACAAGAAGTAGAAGACGAAAACATATTTCACGCTACCGTGACTTCGTATGAAAATTTACGGAAAATTTTCTTCTTGGGCGCAGCAGCAGCGACAAGGGATATTTCGTACATACATACATATACACACACATGTGCAAATATACATTGCTTACAGGGTGTTATATTGGCTACGTCTTGAAGAACCTTTTTTCTAAAGTTGAGTGCTATGAGATATTCCCCTACTTCCTACGGAACGACTCTTATTCGTGCGAAATTACGCGCACAAATCTCAACTTTGTGGGAGCGCCACTTAAAGTTCTCCGAAGTTTTAAATTTCTTCCTTAGCTTGTTAAAACTGAGACCAATTCCACCGACAAAACCACCACCGACACCCTACCGGGCGCAAGTCATGCTAATCATTTCGTACACATAATGCGGTTCCTTGTAATAACGATACTCCTGCTCGTCCTGATGGTTTAATTTTTGGTCTCTCGCATTGGATCCAACACCAACCACTAGCGTGTACAAAGAACCAACCCCGACGACTACGATTAAAATAATATTACGGTCGGAGTGTCCCAACACTGGCATCCACTGCATTTGTTGCTCCTTTGCTAATTCCCTTTGTTGTTCCGAGACAAGCCAGGCAATAATAATAAAGTAAGCTGTTAAGCGTCGCGTTCGCAGCTTGTTGCGGGGTGGGTGGAACGGAATTTGGGTGGTCATATATTCGAGTTGTGGCGGGGGCGGCTGTATGGCGATGGAAAATATGTTGTTTCCCCTCGGTGTCTTTTGTCGGAGTTTTTGGTTTTTTGATATTGTGTGCGGTTCATCATCCATGGTCCCAAAAGGCCGCTGATCTAATAGGGATGCGCTTGACACACTTCTTGTTGAAACAATGAAAATAACCATAGGTAGAATTTGACAAGTTTACGCAAATACTCATGAACCTAAGTCGGAAAGAATATCTTGTTTATTTTATTACAGTGATGGTCCAGTATAACGAATGATTTAATGTACAGGGTTCATTATAACGAAATACATAGTTCTTTTCATAAATATTAGTTTAGTAGCAAGTTAAACTGTATTCGTATTATATTAATTCATTTATTTAAAAAAAATTAAAAAAATTTACATACATTAACATATTTCTTTATTTTTAGAAAAAAAAATCTCCTCTTTTTTTCAATTGTTGTACTACACCATTTTCAAGCAGACTTGAGAGAACCGACCGAGTTCGGTTCCTAAGTCTTTTTTCTGAGGTCTGTTTACGATTTTCTGAGGTCTGTTTCCGATTTTCTCAGGTCTGTTTACGATTTTCTCAGGTCTGTTTACGATTTTCTCAGGTCTGCTTCCGATTTTCTCAGGTCTGTTTACGATTTTCTCAGGTCATTTTACGATTTTCTCAAGTGACTTTACGATTTTCTCAAGTCACTTTACGATTTTCCGAGGTCTGTTTACGATTTTCTCAAGTCTGCTTGAAAATGGTGTAGAAAAAAGCGTTCGTTATACTGGACATTCGTTATATCGGCGTTCGTTATACTGGATCACCACTGTACTTCATTTGATGCTACTTGTTGCTTCGACACATCAATAACAATTTGGCGAAATTTCTTGGACATTCGAACGATCCGCACCTAATACAGTTGATAAAATTTTGACGTTACATGCTTGTCCGTAGCACATAGGAGACCTGTGACTACTCAGTATCTCATATGCACCTCGATTAGCTCTATCTCAATCCACTTGTCATCACCTACGCCCCATTTCTCCTATAATGGCTCTCTTACTACCTCACTCGCCGCTCTGAATCATTCAATAAATCAATCAATCAATTAGCGCAGTGTCTGTCGCTCCCGCTTCTCTCGGACATGGTCTGCAAGCGCAAGCTGCAGCCTCCAATGAGTGGCTTTAATGTTCAAATTAGTTCTGAAAGCCGAACTCGATTCACCGTACGATGCAGTACTTTGTGTTATATTAAATTACTTCTCTCTACTACTGCACCGCTAGTGCCGCAAGCGATGATAGTTCGAGATTTCGCCGGTGGTTGGACATACTAACCGTCGTTTACGAGGCGAGTTGTTGCACGATTCTAAACTTAATCGGAATATGTATGCGATTTCCATATTTCCTTTTCGAAAATTCTGAAAGTGAGAACGGCGTGGTATTCCGTTACTATAACTAGAACCATATCCGATAAAGGTTAAATAGAAATCCGGACGGCTTCTCGGATTAGTTACAGAAGTATAAGCCGACTTGGTTCATAAAAACATGTCATAATAATAGATATAACATCTAAATACGGGCTCAACAATTTATTTAGCTATATACGCGGAATTACTACGAACTAACCCCTCGAGGATGCCCACGTCCCCATACAAAAATATTCGAAAGTACGGGGCGGTAGTCGTTTACCACAGAAAGAATCGATTCTGATCTTGCCTGAATCGACCGGCAGCTACTGAAATTCGCTGGAGAGCACGAGGCGCGCGCCGGCAATGCTGATTGCGATGATTGTGTATTGTTTTCGAATATTATTAAAAATGCAGCAGGAAAACGGTAAAAGCGAATATATCAAATGCAAGAAAGCGAGCACCAACAAAAAAAATGAGCTTAATCATTGCCTGCGGATAACAGCAATTTCTCGCCTCTTAACTTTAGTTCAGCTCATTCTCCTTAACGACTTAGTTCAAAATTTGATTCCGAGACAGACAGGATGACAGCTTTCAATAGCAAAAGATGGAATAGCAGAGGAGTGCAGGGTGCTGGAGCCAAATCATAATAGAAGTGTTAGAATGAAACTAGAATGTCGTTAATCGCTAACAAGTTTTAAGAAGGAAAAGTTAAGTAAAAATACGGTCAATGACGTGAAGTGTATTTTTCTTTGGAGCAGCTAAGTGAACTTCAAACTTAAATTATGGTAAGTCAACTAAGTAGCAGATGGCTAATTTTAAACGCAAAATTGCCATATCCAGTGACTATTGGAGTTATCAATCGAACTCAGTCAAGAATGCTGAAGAGAAATAGAATCGTGAAAAGAGGAAAAAAATACTTGATGACCACCCAATAAGTCCGCATCGAAATCAGACTGCTCTATATGATTGAAATTTATACTCCTGTGAGTGTGAAATTGTTGTTGTAGCTATACTGGACTCCGCAGATAATCATGACCGTCGACGGATATTTCCTCCTGCGATTAACTACGCTTGCTGCTACGCCGTACAAGTCCGAACTGTAGCTCTCTGAGTTTGTTGTTAGCTTCGGTTTGGGCATGTTATTGTTTTTCTTGGCATTTTCGTTTATTTGTTGTCATAAAGGTTTTGTATTATAGCTCATGTACCCTTGTGGCGTTTTTTCCTGCACATGCAGTAATGTTATATTCCTGTGTAGGAAAGTACAACATATTTTGATTTTTGTTATTTTTCGGCATAGTTGCAATGTATTTTTCTATATTTCAATTGTAAAACCAGTAACAAGCAGCAGGAGCACGGCTGCACCAGGAATTGCTACCGTCAGCGCTACTGTCAGAAATTATTTCGGAACTCGATGTGTTGGTAAGACAGACAGACTGACTTCAACAATCGATAAATAGATTTTTGCTCACATATATTTTAGAAAGTAAGAAGAAGTAGTAGCGCCGATCAGACAATGGCAAGAGGGAAGAAAGCCTGAACCTGAGCTACTCGTGTCTGTCTGTCAGCCTATTTGGAGAGTCATGAGTTAATGCATGGGCTAACGCTTGCAATATCAGTGATATTGTTGTAAATGTAGTTGTCATTGTTGTTTAACAGAAATGCTCCCGAAATGAATGTAAAAAAATACAGCGCAGAAAAATGCTTGATATTCAATGGATTTTTTTTACTTCATTGTTATCGCGGCGCGCTCGTGATTTTTAGTTGGCTCCTGTGAGTGCTTTGATCGCCTATTCTGCTTTTGGCAATTCGAACGTTTCGTACGTTCTTTATTGTAGTCTTAGAGTTTTGTGCAACTCTCAGAAGCAAACCCGTACGAAAAGTCCAAGAGTCTACGAAACACTGCAAATGCGCCCACAACGGTAATTTGCAGTATTAGGGATATGGAAATGAGGGGTAGGTTAAACTTACCATCGCCAGAGATGCTGCCCTGCGAACTGTGTGAATCTTCTGAAATGGAAAGCATTTATTTTCAGTGCAGACAGTTGCAATCACAATGGAAACAGACGAAAGTTTGGAAGAATGTTTCATCATAGTCTAAGACTCGCTCACCTGCATTGACCTGAGTAGTTTCGTTCATCGCAGAAATCCATTCGGCGGCAGTTTGTGGCACGAAACTGGGAGCCGTTGTTGTCGTTGCGACTCCGGACTGCCTTGTACTGTCATTGACACTGCAGAAGTCCTCCAGCTTCTGTTGAACTGTAAACAGACAAGCCAATTGGGAAATTAATATGCAACTGTACACTATAGCTCTATTAATTTCATTCTATTTTTGACTCGCAATCTCAATGGGATTGAGCATAGGATTAGGATAGATCTGTGGATCTACATATCTCAATCTGAATTTTGATATATTACACAGAATGTATTGAATAAGCTGATTGATTTTCAAGAAAATTATAGGAAATTAAATTAATTTAAACCCTAGTATTTTTTATTACATTGATGAAAGTTGAATTGGAGTCAAGTCAATTGAAAACAATCTAATTAAAGTTTTAAAGAATGTATATACAAAATTATATAAACATAAATGATAGAAAATTAGATGGAAACTTTATTCTTGAAGGTAAAGTTTATTACCTTTGGACTTTTCGTCGTTCTGAGTATATTGGTGATGATGCTGCGGCTGCTCCTGTTGTTGTTGGTGATGGTTGTGGTGGTTCGTATGGCCATGGCCAAGAGACTGAATATGATGTGCACTAGAACTACTCCCTTCGTTGTTGTTCCCCGCCCCGCTATTATGATTTAGGTGATGCTGATGCAAATGTGGGTGTGAATGTGCTTGCGTGTGGGTGTGCACCCCACTGCTGTGGTGCTGGGCCGATTGTAGCGTGGCCAATCCATGTGGGTTCAAGTGCGACAAGTGCACAGATGACTGCATTTCCATGCTGAGCATATCAAAGTACTGCAAAAGCCAACCAGAAGGTTTATAGTATAGTAGTAGTAGTAGTTTATAGTTGTCTAAAAAATGTCGTAATTTTCTAAATCGGATTTAGGGACTTTATGTTGCTTAAATATAGTTAAATTGCTATTATCTAATATTTACCGAATACGACGCATTTCATTAATACAAAGACCATGCCTATAATCGAACATACAACCCACCCCTCTGCGGATGGGTCCTGAACAACTGTTGCCTTTTAATCACTTCGATCCCCTGAAACACAATCCTAACAAAAAAATATCCCACAGTTTCGAAATAGTCGAACAAGTAGAAGTATTATATTCGAAGATTATATAGTAATAATAGCAAGCGACTATAACTTGTTGTCATAGATGAAAATAACCCTCCAGCCTATTTCCCGTCTTATTTATCAGTTTATGGAAATCAAACATTAAACATCTCAACGAAAATATACACATATATTTACCGGCTTGAATATTTCTTCCCCCTTCAAGATATAATTCAAAATGTTCATTTCATTCATTTAACTAATATTGCATACGTGAAAAGCCGTGAATGACGAACGAAGCAGCAGAAAAACATCCCTCGTTGGGTGACCTTTCTGTGTCGTTCACCTGTTGTAAAATGAGCTGTGCTGTAAGTGTTGTTGCAGTGCTAGAAAGCCAAATGTTTCATCATTATAATATCGTAATTACAACAACGTCCTGCAACAGCAGGAGTCGCCGAGGGATCGGCGGCACCTGTTCCCGCGCCGCGCGCTCGATCGGCTCAGTTCCGACATCCCTTGGTTAATTCTAGGTTTCCGCAAGGATAGGCGTTGTGAGAATAGTCAAACAGGTGGGGAAACTGAAGAGACATATGTATGTATGTTTGTGGACAGAAAGTGCCTAAAGTCGTAGAGCTGACTTATCTAACTTCAAACTTTTATCTAAACTACATTCCATTTCATTTCATTTGATTTGACACCAATTGGGAAACTGGTCCGCAATCACTTTGCTTTAACTGGTTGATATTGTGCGTAATTCCACGGTTTTTGAAAATGCTTGATTTATTTACATAAATTAAACAGTACGAGGATAATTTCCGGCTTTTTGTTATTAGCTGTGGTAGTTTGTGTCAAACGGTTGGGGTGAAAAGCGCGCTAAATTGAAATGATACGAGACCGGCCCAGGTGATAAGAGTCTCGAAAAATTACCCCAAATGTAAATGGAACGGTGGAAAATACTTGACGGTTGCAACATGACGGTCGAAAGTCCAGGACGCAACAAGAACAGCAGCAGTATAACCGTTTACGTGACGAAGAGGCCAGTTGAAGTGAAAAATTACAACAAAAACTTTTCAAAATAGTCATGCATTGAGCGACTTCGAGCCCTGCAGCGCCTCACGTATGCCGACTCTACACGACTTCCTCCCCTATCGACACATGGTGTTGGTTTTTCGCTGCTCACATGCATCGTCCCTCCCTCCCCTCTTTACGCTCCCTACCATCCTCGAGCCGATCTAATGGGCAGACAAAACCGAGTGCTTCTTTGCAGGTGCGCAGGCGCATTTAATTGCAGACATACACATATATTCATGAGCAGTGACGCAGATATGGAAGTGATCGTAATTTATAGACGTTATTCCAGGAGTACTGGAGAGTGGAATGTGCAGCAAGTAGAGTAGAACGGAACTCACCACAACAGAGGTGGCATAGACATCTTAAATATATATCATAATATTTCAACGACGTGGTGAAAATAGATAAATGTTCCCGATTTGTAAATCACGATGAACTCATACAGGAAATTATAAAAATCACCCAATTCTATGAAGAAATTGCATTTTCCCTCAAGGTTCGTCTTCGCAGCCTTCAAGTATTGTATTACTTAATGTAGCGCCGAATCTGAACCTTTGCCGCAATTTATGTTGATCTTTTGTGAATTTGCGTCGCAATTTTGCTTCATTCACTCATTCATTTGAACGTCATCTAATGAACGATAAATAAAACAACTTTCTGTCGAATGTACGAACGTACACAGATACTATACATTCGGGAACCTGGGGCTTCATTTGTCTGTCAGACACTTTGATGGAAGCTCATCGCCAGTTTATAAGAGTGGGAAAACTACATAGACAGAGGAACGCAAAGAGACAAATGAAAATGAAAATGGGAAAAAGTTCAAGGTCAGTAGCGTGGGGAAAAACTTTCATGGCCGTGGAATTACGTACTTCTTTGTCTTTGTCTCATGTATAATCTTTGGGAAAGGTACTGGATTTTTGCCTTTTGCTGCACCCGATGAGTAGGACTTAAAACTCACTATTCTTAGATCTATAAATTCAGTATTAAATAGTATAATACTATGTATATAAAATATGAATTAGCACTACATGAGCATGGTCAAGATGCCGTCGTGTCCATTAAATCGATTTTTATTTCACTAACGGCTTGAAGATAAAAATACTCATATGAAAATGCAAACTAAATATTGCAATTTATTGAATAATAATGAAAAGAACCAACTTACCGAGTACGTTTATGTTAAGTCCAGGTTTGGCACCCTTGACTCCGAAAATGTTTTACTGATTCTTAAGCCTGTTTTCACTATTTCAAACACTATTTGTACAGAATTTCAATAATATGATCTTTAATGTTTAAACAAACGCAAATTTTTTTGGATATGTTTTTTTATAATTTCTGTTATTTTATTTTTTCTGCATTTCTTGTTTTTTGTTTTAAACAGCTAATCACAACTGTCAGATTATGTATTTTTATAATCATTTACTATAATATGGGTTGTTTACACTTTCTTGGTTTTGATTCATTAATCGATTTATTTACAAGTAACACATTTTCTGCGGAGCACTATTGTTGATGTAATATGCCTGATAGGAATTCAGAGGGTGCCAATGGATCAAATCGATCATGTGCCTAAAATATGTCGTTCACTACAATTCAACAGTAAATACTCTAAATATAAAATTCGTTCAAACGTAAGTAGTGGATATTCTGTATTGGCCGGTTGTGCGCTCTCGATAAATCGCGCTCTTGATTACGTTTCGGTCTCCTTAATTTTCCGACAGGTTGTCTGCAGACGAAGAGCTCTCGACCAAAACTGTTTTTTTGTGAAAACGTTACCGTACCTGAAGCAGAGCCGTTCCGTTTCGTCGACTACGTGAGCCGGAGTCGTGATCGCAAGCCGAGAGACCGGTTGAGCTGGGCTTCGATGACTGAGTTGCACTCAAATTCGACTCATTCTCTGAGCTCTAAGCGACGTTGGTTCTGGCCAAAGAGTGCCAGCACTGGCAGTTCTCCAAGATTCTTTGTTTTCTATAAAATAGTTTAATACTACTTTTATTTTTAAATATACATCTCTCCTTGGGGATACCGTCTTCGGATGTTTTTTCAATATTTAAGAATTATTTGAGAGGATTTTTAACTCGAATTGGAATAGATTGCACTACCAAATTAATGTATGTGTTCTACCATGCAACGCAACACATGACAAAATTTCTCACTCGAATGTCCGGTTCGAGCTCTTGCGACTTCAGCCAATACATTTCGTCCACAAGTGGATGAATTCTTAGTTGTTTACGAATCTGTCAGTCAACTCATCGGGTCTTGCGTCGCGTTTCTACCTGTTGTTCAGCGCACATGAAGTCGGCTCTGCATTTGCTCACTGGTCGCGCTCACACCTACCAACAGACAATCGCACGCCTATCGCCGTGTCAACTGTATCTCGGGACGGACGAAAAGACTCAATTGCAGACCCAACTCGTGTTGTGGTTGGATGAGCCCGATCGAATGCTCGTCGCTAGAGCAACAAGTCAAACAGAGACGCCGTACCGTGTCTCAGGGATGAGAACGGTGTCCGGTGTCTGTTTCATCGCGCGATCCTCGAATGTGTTATCCTCTTAAACGAGGTTAAGATTCATTTACCGGTGGCGAATCGCATCCGAAAACGACGAACCCACGACTGCCATATGAAAATGAAACTGTAGCTTTTCTGACTTTTACCTCGGAGCGAACTTTAAAAGTTATCCGAAAGCTTTGTGGTGGAAGGAACCTTGGGTTCGTAATATTTGCTATGTACAGTACACTCGGGATAACGTCAACTAATTATAGCCGCTAGTGTTTATCGTTATCAGATTATTGACGTTTATCATTGTGCAAATTTAAGATCAAAATATTAATAATTCTGTAGTTTAAAACGTTTTTATTATCATAAAACAAAACTAAACAAAAAGTAAATCCAAAGAAAACAAAATCTATACTTTTCCACGTTTTAAAATAAATGTGTTCTTTTTTTTTGCAATTGAAGGACTTTTGGTTTTTTGGCAGCAGAACAGAACATTTCTTTACTTATATGGAGAAATTCCAAATTCAGAAATTGTTACCAAAGCTATAATTTTGCTTTATTTACGGCCTGATTCTGACGAATAGGTAACAATAGATAATAAGAAAATTTATTACCGAACTGTTGTTTCGTTTTGTTTCTTTTTATTTCCAAAATTTTGAATTTGTATTCTTACAAAATCGAAACAACGAAAAGTTCATCTCGTGGTGAATAGAAAATAATTCGGGAGAATTTTTTAACAAATGACAAGCAACTGAATTTGAGAGAATTTATAGAAATATGACAAACAACTGATAGAAATTAAAAACAGTCAGAAAATCAGTTCGAGTCGTTCAGAATTTGTCCGAGTGCCATTATCAATAAATAGACCATTAAACTGTGTTTGGCCTCCAAGAACAATAAAATATGGCCATAAGAAGTGAATTTGTGTTATTTGAAGTGATTTTAGATGATGTAAATTCAAAAAATCAAGAATAAAATGGTTATTACCCGCTTATTACCTCCTCTTATGGAGGCAACAATTTTGATTTGATTTCAAAAGCAGACTTCAGAAAATCGTAAACATACCTCCGAAAATCGGAAACAGACCTCAGAAAAAAGACTTACGAACCAAACTCGGTAGAATAATGAAATTTAAAGTTTTTCTGGTTTTCTGATAAAAAATAATATATTTAAATATTCAATATTTAATAATTAATTGTAAATAATACAATAATAATAATAATATATTTAAATATTCAATATTTAATAATAAATTGTAAATAATACAATAATAATAATATATTTAAATATTCAATATTTAATAATAAATTGTAAATAATACATATATTCTATGATCCTACTCGCATATCTCGTAGGGCCAGCGCATCTCCACAAAAAAGGGTTGACGTAATTGTGGATTGACGTTATCCCGAATGCACTGTATGTACATTGTGAGTTGAAGTCAATTCACGACTTCAAACATATGTCGCTTTTCATCGGTTTTGGAGTTTTCCCGCTCATGTGGCACGGTTTTTCGATCGTGGCCTACAGCAGGTGGTGCCACTTAATGTGCTGAGCTGCTTGAGACGAACGGACTGAGGTCCGAGCCGATCGCACATGAACAGGTGGATTTCCCTATGATGCTCCAGGAAGAGCGCGAGCGCACAGCAGCAGCCAGCGTCGTTTTGGGCTGCGTTATTCCGTTGTTGTTGTTGCATCGGTTCGTCTAGCATGGCGCTCGCCGACAGCGCCACGCATCGCGGTGCATGGCGTCGCTCCACTGCGATTCGATAAGAACCCAGAGGAGCCGCGGCATGCGCGAGAAGCGAACCAAGAAGCGACGCGTGCCACGGAGGTGGCGTTGCTCGATGAGAAACTAACAGTTCGCTCTAGCATTAGAGAGAATTGTTGTTGGTCCCCATCTCCCCCATAATGTCGCTCATTTGCTGAAATTCGATGAAAGTTCGTTATGTAAAACAAATTGCACACATTTCGAGTATGTGCTTCTGAATTTCTCCTGGCAAATGGAAACCGCGGAAATGTACTAACGAACTGACTGAATTTGATCTCATCTTGCGTTTGGAAAACGAAATGACAACTTTCCACCAACATTAATTTCTTTCTTCCTTTCCTCCCCGGACAAGTGTTTTCTTCATAATGTGAATGTTAAACCACTCGTATTTTTCGTTGTTCTTTGTCTCCATCCATGCATGTGTATTTTTGTTTTGTTACTGTATTAATTGTGCCAACGGATGCGTCGTGTTGCGTCGAGCATGACCGCCGGACCGTCGGGCGGACTGGGCAAAGAGCAGCAATCGAAAGGGATCCGATACCACTAGCGGATGTGGGCAAACTCCACAACCGCCTAGGGAGACGGTTCTTAGCCACACACTGTACCACTGAAACCAACTCGCTTATGGCTGTGAACAATTTCACACTTTGTATGGTGACTAATAAAAACATCCTTGTTTTATTTTGGTTTGAAAAAACTTCTTCTAAAACGTCTCGAGGTAAGTTATATCTTATAGGGGTCTATGGACTGGAAAAAATCTTTTTCAGACTCTTTCGGGTTAACATTCTTTACAGGAAAATTTCGAAAAACAGTTGTATAAAATATTTCTTTAGTACTTATTTTACGAAATTACGGACTGCTCGGCTCGGCTTGTATTGTTTTCTTTGGTTTTCGCCTTTGCTTGTTCGTAGTTTTTGGTTTTCTCTACTTCTATAGAAAATGTATAAGTAAAGCTCTAAAGTTTCGGTTGGTTAAACGAAAAACGCCTCAGAGCGTGAAGCCACGAGCCACGATTTCAGCTTACATTTCAATGTGCCCTCATATGATGGCATGCATCGACGTATATTTATGTGGAATTATTATTAGTTTTATAATGCTGCTGCTGCTACTCTTCCTTCTTGTCACTCCCCCATGCTTTTCATCGGGGCTCTGCGCTTCTCTCTTCGGAATCGGAAAAATACACATTTTGTTCCATCAAGTGAAGGCGGAGAAGTAAACCACATCGAGTCTGTTCAGAATATCTGCTGATTGAACTTGAAGGTAGAACTCGGTTAAACAGTATTGATATATATTGAATTTCATCGCAAATATAATTGTTGTTTTGGGTAAATGGGTACAGTTGGGTCGATACTTTATTCTGGTTTACAAGCATTCAATTATTTTTAAATTTAGATTGAAAATTACATTAGCACATGGAATTAAAATACTGCTATTCCTCCTCGTTTTTTTATACCTTTGCTTAAATTAGTCAGTTATTGTTGTTGTTGTGGATGTTGTTTCTTCTGGTGCGATACGCAACAGTGCACGAAGTCATTATGTTTTCCCCTATGTTTCATTCCATATAGATACACCTATGTATGTACTATATATATGCCCATCGTATAGATTTGATTCATCCCAAAGACTCATATCACGCCATCACCGGGGACTTTCTTCCATATAAAAGACCACTTTGTGTAATGAAATTTTGGACAATATACTATCCAAAATATACTATCACTCAGATACAACCAAATTGCTGCTAACTCTCGCCCTGTAACACACAGGAAATAGAACAACTAGTGGCTAGAATAGTGGTTCAATACCAATTGTAGTACGTTTTACACCGTATATAGTTAATATATTTATTGTTAATATATGAGGCATAATTTTAGTTTATTTTTTTAAAAACATAGCTTTCAGCATTAACATACAGTCACAACGGCAACAACAACAAGAACAACTAACACTCGAATACAAAGCAACACTTGCCACAAGTCTATATACAGGCCCCAGCGAACGAAAGGAATCACGGTTCGTTGAGTTGGCTTTTTACATTCATTCAAACTATGGAAAAACCATATGGATCACCAGCAACCATATAGCAATACCAATAAGAACGTCTCGTGGATGCCAGGGAATGAACAGCGAGCTCGTTCAGAACCAACCGTTCCGTGAGATGTAGCTGAGTTAAAAATTAAAACGAACATTGGGTACTTAGAAAATATAATGTAATAAAGTCCAATGATGACAGGAATGCATATTGTTGAATTAAATAGATTATATAAAATCTCATTTAAAATATTCAATAAAGCTCATAAATTTCAATAAAAACTCAAATTTTCAATAAAAGTACAAATTTTCAATAAAATTAAAAATTTTTTATAAAATTAAAATTTTTTTATAAAATTAAAAATTTTTTAAAAAATTAAAAATTTTTTATAAAATTAAAAATTTTTTATTAAATTAAAAATTTTCAATAAAATTAAAAATTTTTGTATAGAATTGTTTTGGGGAAAAAATGAAAACCGTGAATTTCTCCAAGACGAGTCAAATGTAAGATATTTTAAAACTTCTACATAACTAATTACAATTTAATAGCTTTTACTATCATGTTGCATGATTCGTAATTGCTAAAGCGTAAGATTTCGAAGTTTAATTTCATACATTTTGTAAACATTCATGAATTTATTTTTGACAAATTTATTTTTTGAATTAATTGACATTTTGACAGTATTTGACAGCATTTTGATTTTAAGTGAAAGAATGTTTTCAGAACTCCGCAGCTCATAATATAACGATGCCAACTGCACGGATATTTTCATTCTCTGCAGGAATAAGAATATTTAATTATGCACGAAATTCCAATAATTTGATAAATTTAATATTTCTTAGTTTTCAAATTCAAAAGAGGTAAATTTGAGGTTTTGTCCTTTATATGCATATTTTTTACCCCTCTAGCATAATTCTTTTAACACATACTAAACTCCTGCATTGGTTTATTTTTACTTTTGCACTATGCAGCTTTGCATAAACCGTACTAACATGCGATACATTTGCGGCGGCATTTGTAATTACATTGACATAACTAATTTTGTTTGCAGTTTCAATAAAATATTAGATAGATATAGGAACAGGTTTTGGTGCATGTGTTACTCTCTATTAATCTCTATTAACCTCAACTTCAATAAAAAACGGGATTGGCAACGATAAAAAAATATAAACATTTTTAGAATTGTGAAGTTGTTAATAAATTTATTAAAACATTTTCAAATAGATTTTACATTTTTTTTTACAATTATTAGTTTGTGATAACTTTAAAAGTGTGAAAAACTCTAACACCCTCACGGAGAAGTTATTGACTTTATTGACATTTGATTTCGTGGTCGCTAAACAATTATATAAAATGAGAAACGGAATAAAGATTTCGTTGGAACTACCTACTACTTTTTATGTAAACCCTAAATCCTTCGTATCTCCGTAAATATGCGTTATTTCGCGAAAAGGACGTTAATTCGTGACGACCTCAAAATTTTCGTAAATTTCATTATTCAGGCAATTTTTTATGGAAATCTTAAATCCTTAATATATCCGTAATTACGCGAAAATTTCATAATTCACTCAAATTTTCATGGAAATCTTAAAACGTCTTGAGAGGCGTTTAAGTTTTCGCTTTAGTCGCTGAACCATATCCCTGAGATATGCTGTGCCTTTGCCAATATTGCGAGTGTTGTTCTCAGTATTCAACTACTCCGATGTCCTTAAACCTGCTGCTAAACTCTAACTATTATTTATCAATATCATATCATATTATTATTGGAAAAAAATACCCATGTTATTCTATTTAATAAGCCTTAAGCAAATAAATTTTACTTTCTTATTTTACTACTTTATTTTACTACTACTACTTCATTTTACTTATTACTTTTTTAATTAGATATACGTATATGATTTTAAGGAAATGTATTGATTCGAAAGTAGTTTTATCTGCATGGGGTTTATCCGATGAGAAGCAGCGGTTATTCTGAGGGAAATACCCGCTGCTTCGCAATAAAATTCAAAATGTTCAATAAAATTTAAATTTTCAATAAAATTCAAAATTTTCAATAAAAAAACAAAATTTAAATTCTTCCATTCAACGTCTATTCTCTGAATTGTTTTTGTTGACACCGGAAATAAAATTCAATACTCATATAACACAGAACATTTTTAGACACGAAGTTCAGAAATTTCCCCTTCCATGGCAGGGCCGCTCAACCGCTCCCCTGAGTCTTCCTTCACTCTTTTGTTATTGTGTATTAGTTGTCGCCCTTCCGCTGCTGAGTGTAGCGTGTCTTGTCCCCTCGCCATTCGTTACGAAGCTGTTGCATTTGATATCAGTGCAGTGGCTTGCGGGGGTTGGGACTGACTTTGTGTGACAACGCAAGGGTTGCAGTTGCATTTCACTACAGTACTATTTCTTCTTTTGTAAATGTTAATTTCTCATTTATTTTATTCCGTTTCGAGCATGATTTATGCGAGTCAGGCACTTCCCGCCCGGCGAGTCGAATCCAAGGAGAAGGGCTCTTGTTTTTCATGATCAACAGAGGTCGGTCACGTGTTAATCGGGGAGTGTGTGCTTATTACATAATAGTGTTAAAGAGCATAACTCTGTCGGGTGAAACAGGTTAATTTCTGTGAGAGCTGGATGTAAACGACAGAGAGAGGCCACGGCCGGATATGTTGGGAGTGGGAGTCTTAATATTTTCACTTACCAAATGTATTTTCGACAATTGTCGAGTTCAAGCCATCTTATCTAAATGCAAACATTTCATTGTTGAGGATGTACTATCAAATAAAACGCAGTCAATAAACCCCCAATACTAACAGAACTGAAGAAATATAACATTTTTTTGTATAACATAAAACTACCCTTAATGTATTTTTTGAAGTCATGGGAAAAGTCATTATAGAATATGATAGCCAAAACGAAATTTTTATAAATACAATTCATTATAATACAAATTTTTGTATATGCATACTTACATATATATACAGTGTTCCAATAAAGTATTCGTACAGCAGCTTATTCAAACCGTAGGTATAAAAATCCGTAATATATGAAAACAATTTGTTTATTCAACATTTTTGTTCCATATAAGAACAAACCCAAAAGTGCATACAATCTTATTACATTATTAAAAATTTGAGCTACCTAATCATTTGTTGTTATATATATATATGTTACATTTTATAAGATCTTTTTATAAAATTTTGTACAGGTGTCTGAAGAATTTATTGGAACACTGTATATTTTAGAATAACTTCACTGTGTCGAACGCTTGATGTATACATTCACATATACATCTTCATTTAGTGGCACGATAAAAGGCCAAAACCAGCGTCCATTCCGGCAACCCGAAATGTTGCGACAGCTGTCGTGTCGAGGCGCTCCATGGTCTACTCAGTTTTTCTAAGCAACAGTAGAAAATGGAAAATTCGACTGCGAAAGCAACTTGAGCCAAGTTTATTAGAAAATCAAACCGTGGTCAAATGCACTTCAACAACGGCACTCCTGATAGACACCTGTCGAGGATTACTTTGTACGATTAAAGATATTCAGAAAGGATTTTTTAATCTGACTCAATCTCAATCAGAGATCTCAATTAATCTTCTCAATCTGTTTGAGTATTTAAAAAAATCGGAATTCATAATGAATTTAACGAGTGTAAAGCGTAGAATATCTGATTTTATATTTTATTTACTATCGCATATTAGGGTTGTTCACTAAAAAGTGGAAATCCTCGTAAAGCTCGGTATTATCTGAGGCGTTTTAAGTCAATAGCTTTTTAAAATTCAAGAGATTCAGAAAAAAACTAGTTACACGATTTACAAACAGAGGATCTAAAAACAAATTTTTTTTTCCAAAAAGGGCCAAAATAACGAAAAACTACAACAAAATATGGCGCTATTTCAAAAAGTCATTAATTTGACCTTTGACCTCACTTTATGACCAAACCAAATGAGTCCGCCCCAACCTTTTTTTGGTTGGAATGTACACTGAAAACACTATAATTTGACATATAAATTATTGGAATTGGCGCTGGGTGTGGTAAAGTAAAATTATGCCCAAACAGATTTCGAAAATAAATCAAGACAGACTTCAGAAAATCGAAAACATAAAATCAAATTGAAAACCAAGTTTTTTGAACTTTGACTCCCTTAATTTTTGTCTCATACATATTTTTGCCAAGCCTCATAAAATGAAATGTATCAGCATTTCGAAATTTCAATGTTCAGAATCTTCCCCATATATTACTAATCCATAGCAAGCGAACACTCCCAAAGGTTATGAGTATTAGATCAAATCATTGCTCGCCGCAATTCTCGCCGCCGGTTCAGTGTCAACTTAAGTATTTTTTCTCAATTTTTCGCGGCGAATTCATGTTTGTTTATTATCGTAGATGTACTACGACTCATGGGTTCAATTAATTTACATAACACAGAAATACTCTTACATTCCCTAAATTTAGGCCTTAGGACGTAAGAATGGAAATCCGTTAGTGATCGAGGAAATAACAAATTTGGGTATTTTTCCAAAGGTAGAACAGTTCTAAGCTTTCCGAAGATCCTGAGACTTTTCGGAAATTAAACCCTATTATTTTTTTATGTTTTTTATAGATCTATCAAATTTAGTATGTTCTCGGAAATTGAACCGTTTATTATCATGGGCTTATTTCTTCTGTGAAATTTGTATTGTTGAATAATGTTTTGTTATAATTTGAGGGTTTTATTTTTTAAAGTTTGAATTAATTTCTCTGTTGTTGTTGCCTCTTTTTTTGTAGTCGTCGTGATGTCTTCAGAATGGCTCGTGGCTTTATGCTTTAAAGAGTTTCACCGATCAGCCAAGCGTCTCCAACGGTCTAGTAGTATATAATATTATCATAGAGATTGTTGCATTAGCTGTAGTTCACAATATGGTATAGTTTTGTATAGAAAGCATGGATGTATCTGAGTGAATGAACTAAGTTGAATTGGAAATGTATATGTTCGCAGTACACAAGTTCTGAATCGTCATTGTATTTCGCATATTATGATAAAAGTTCGACAACAGTAATAAAATGTATAGCCCAAGCTCAAACCAGGTTCAAGGCCAGTCTCAAATCACTGCTTCATCATTGGCGGCTTCCGCTGTCGATAAGGCAGTGTGTAGCTGGATTTCGCATGCCCATGTTCATCTCGTTCCTCATGGGTTTGTTCACACACACACACATACAAGTGTTTCATCAGATATTCACATTCGCAACCCTTTTGAGGATTTGAAAGAACAAAATTTGATTCACTTTAAGGCGCAACTATAATGACAGCGGCAAGCTGGCATCTAGTTAATAGTGAATAAAAATAGTTAACAAAGCACTGGGCGAAAAATATTTGTATATGTATACTTTCATACTCTTTCGTTGTTCCTCATAAAATCAGATGAATTGCAGTTTTGATGCAAGTCCTGTCATCGGATCACAATGAACAGTTTCTTATCTAGACCACAATCGTAGTTAATTTTATACGGTAATAACATTAAATGTACATACTGCAAATCGTTTTTAGTACAATAAGTTTCTAGTTGAAAATTCGAACGAGAGAGAGCTTTCAGCAATGAGCCCGACGTTCGTCAAAGAGAGCATTTCAATGCCATTCCGTTCGCTGGCGGACTCAGAAGCAGTGGTGAAATGGGTTATACTAAATGGAACATACCGCTTTGGGAAACATAACGGTTACGACAGGCCTCGCACGTTGGCCATGGCGTCCGCCACGCGTTCATTGCGATTTTCAAACAGCCCGTTTTAAGCCCATAAAAATAAAAAGTAAATTAAATTTAAAAGTAAAGTAAATTTACACAAATTTGAATATGATAATATAAGCGCCTGTGAATATATATATATGTGAATATATATATATATATATATATATATATATATATATATATATATATATATATATATATATATATATATATATATATATATATATTCACACGTGTCTATATGCGAGCAATATATAATACATATATATAAAATCTAGTTGAAAGTGCTCTAATCTTTAATAATAATATATGTATATAATACACCGTCCAACTCTTCGCAAACTCTGTGTCTAAAGAAAAGTGAGAAACTGAAATCGTAAAACAATATATATAGCAAATTTTGAGTGCAAATTGGAAAATCATGAATTAATATTGCTTTACACATATTTACAATTTATGGAATTAAAAGTGAATATATCATCGATAATGATCAATATTGAAAATTTTTCGAAATAATAATGGTCAATTATTATTATTAATAAATTGATCAGTTTCTACATAAACATTTATGCTTCAGGCTATGGTTAACATGCATTTAATGAATTAAAGAATTTAGAATAAAATTAATAGAAAATAAATTACCCGAACTAATATATATTATCTCGTATATATCTGGGTATGTTGTCAACATGTTCGTAACTTGATCTAAATTTGTATTTTTTTATATGTATTGATGATTCAAATAAAAATCCACGCAAATCTCAATTTCATGTCCCAAAAGTCCAACTATTAAGGATCGGAAGAACCAAAGCCAAACCCAATATATTGAATATGGGTTTTAAAGGATTTTCCTCATGAAAATGTAGATGTTTCTGTTCAATATTCGATTGTTCTATTCAATATCCCTCTCCCTGTCAAGCTACCTCCCTCCCCAATGGCATCCCACCCGGCCTTTTGTTCCCATATGATTGTCATTGTATCCGCTCGTGGTATGGTGACGTGGTGTGTGTTTATACCATCCTCCACGTCTTACAGAAGTAAATATGTAGCCAATCCCTCGACGCCACTGCGTCGCCGTCTCCAAATGATTTGTCGATGACGTTGATGCTTTGTACCACATATTCTAATACAATTCGCTTAAGCACACACACAGCTAGCAACTGCCCAGCAGAAACGAATATATATTCAAACAAACAGATGATGGGAAGACACAGACGGCGGCGATGGATTTTTTGCCGAAGTTATTCTCAAGCAAATTCCAAACGCAGGAATATCTAATCGCTCCATCATCGAGATAGTTGTTGTACATTTCTGGAACTGTTTGGCGCGAAGGGGGCTGGGATTGGGATGCGAGATTATGGTGGTGGGATTTTTCGGTTTTGGCAGCCGACGGCGTATGTCTTTTCATTCACTCCACTCTATCTCTTCCCATCGTACTTGCCTCTCAGATACAGCGACGATGACAACTACCAAATAAAATGACCCAAACTCTGAATAAATCCTTTGCCGCCCCAACCTCAGGACCATGCCATCGGGGATTTACAGTAGACAGACAGACGGACTCGGACTTATGGCATCGCCAGCGGGATAACGAATGCACATCCTTGGCGACGCGAGTTGCACTGTCGCGACGGCCGTTGAAACTTTATTTCACAAAAATTTAATCTTGCATAGAAGTTTATAAGAATCATATACAGCGTGCACAATGCATGTTCTACGAAGTTTTAGCCACTGGAAGACAAATCGAAAAATTGGAAATATTGAAAATATTTGATTTCATTAAAGGGCGTCAGCTTTAAACGATGGCGGTGCAGCGTTCCGAGAGTTTACCACGGAAATCCCCGGCAGTGACAATATCATGTGTCTTTGGGACAAGTTAACTTTGCTCATCGCACTAATGAGCTTATCGAACTATTTCAAAAGTTTTACTGCGAGGAACAAAGGAATCGTGCAGACGAGCAATTTCCGAAAATTCCGCGACTACGACCGATCCAACGAGCATCACTAACACTTGTCGTTGCTACCATTTGTGATAGACTTAGTGCAATAAATTAACTAGAGCACACTTGAACCAATCGATATATGTTTCAAAATATATTACAAAATTACAATTGAAGTTATGAAGAATAATTGAAAAAGTGCCTCTGTTTTAAATTCAACAACGTGAATAACAAAATCAAATATTTTCTTGCAAATTATCTGAAAGTACACCAAACACGTAACAACGATTAGAGTTTCATTCGACTCTCAGACATTAAATGGTTCCAAATAATAGCACAACCAATAGGTGAGAGTATATTCGAATACGATTTCGAACGAACCAAGTATATTTTCAGCTCCTTCAACTAGCCGTTGAGCACTCGTGTACTTATCGGCAATAATTCGTGGTTTACAGTTGGTAATGAGACATTCAGTGGCAATTGGTAATTCGCATAAGCCGACGACAGCTACACTGTCAGTACCATCCAGTACATCGGCATTTCCGGCCCAGTACAAGCGCAAGTGCAATTTTCGACTGATCTCGCTTCTTCTAATAGTCACCTATACCGTTGCTAAGCAATCCATTTCTACCAGTAGAGACGAGCTAAAAGAGAGTGGGGAAGTAGACGCCGTGTACAGCACGGCTGGAACTGGACGAAGTTGGAACATATTAGGAAAACGGACCGCAAGGATAGAAGACGATCGCAACGCAGTAGCCACAACAATAGCCTGGATATTGCAGACACAGCAATATCGACTGAATTTTCGATACGATGGCAACAGCAACGGCACGAACTTCTGCAATAAACTTCTGCCAGTTTCCAGCGTTGTGACGTACGTACTCGGAGTCTTAAGCGTGTGGATAATGGTCACCAGCTTAGCGCATCTTTTGTTTTTCGCTCTCAGTCAATTGCAACATGTTGCCGTGGACTGTCGGCGTCTTGTGGCGGATCGATATAGCAAAAGTTGCTGTATCCATATTAGAAAAGCGTTTTCATATCATACAACCCAGCAGCAGCATCGTCATCCCATTAAGCCGCATTCATATGACGTCGCGCATAGAGTGATGGCGGCAATAACAACCACTACAACATCGACGACGACGCTTTTCCTCAAGCACGCGACCCAGCTGTACTTAACCAAGCGCAACTCTTCGGTCATATCCTTACTCTCGCATCAGCTGCTTGCTATCTACATGACGTCGATCACGGCGAAAGGGAAGGCAGCTTCGTCCCAAGCGCCGTGTACGGGCGAACTACTCATATTAATTTTTCTGCTGCACCAGTTCCATTTCCAGCAGCGGCAACAAGGTGTCTCAGTGCCACAATGGCCCCAATCGCAACCACACGCCCAGTCCAATAACTGTTCGCAGCACTGCGGAAACATGTACGAGAAGCAACAGCAGCATCAACAACGAGGAGCTCCTACCTCAGTGCCCCAGCAACAGGAACACAACTTACGGATCCGTCAAATCCAACGACTGTATGATCGATGCGCCTGGATCTCGGCAATAGTGGGCGCCAGTCGAAAGGTCGATCTGATCATTATGGCGGGCAGTTCCACGGTCCACGCGTACTATGAGCAGGACCACAGGCATCGCCGCCGACGTCGTCGAAGGTGCTGCACACCCTTACCAGCTACTGGGACCGGCGTCCTGCAGAGACAACCTTCTGCGGTACAGAAGCAGCAGCCGAGTAGAACAGTAGTTCCCACTCTTGCTCAGTCCAGTTATCAGTATAGTAATCGAAGGTGTCCCAACGAGTGCGTCTGCAGTTTGAACTGCAGCTGGGTCTGCTGCTTTAGAGCGGGCCATTGTAGCTGGGATGATTGCTGCGCCAAAAACAATAATTATTCCAGCACTAGCGGCAAGAGTAGTGGTGGTATCAAGGGACAGGTTAACATTAGATGCTGCCAGAGTACGAATTACTCCTGCTGCTGTTGTTGCTATTGTCATTGTGGGTGCCATTTTTGTTGCTTCTGCTGCTGTTGTTGTTGTTGTTTCTGCAACTGCCATGGTATCTATACCAACTGCTGTTGCTGCAGGTGTGTCTGTTGCTACAAGCAGAGTTGTAATAGGAGCGCAAAGAGCGACAACCCCAAGGACAAAAGCAACAGAGCCAGCTTCAATGTTAACGACAACGGAAAAAATTGCCGTGGTGACAACGGTTCGAGCCATCAGCAGCACCAACAAACCAGTCAGAAGGAGTACTACCAACAGCAACATAAGCGACAGCAGCAGCAGCATCTCTTCTACCAACAGAACAGCTGCTTTCATCGTCGACGGCGCCGACACTTCTGTGCCAGCTACACGAGTTTGCATTCTTGCTGCTGCTGTTTTTTTAAATGGATCTGTTGGCGACACCATAACAGCCGGAAGCAATCTGAGCAGAAACCTGGATTAACAGTATCAACATTGGCGGATGCTGTAAAGCCGACTCAGTCCTATCTATCTGTACCCATTGTTTTTCGCAAGTTGTTGTTTGCTTCGCAATACTTTCGAAACCACTTCAGAGCATCGACGACAGCGAAAAGCCAGAACCATTTATTACTAGAAGGGAATATCGCCACTCGGAATCGGAAGAATAGAGTGCGTACGGGGGAGCCCTTGCAGAAGCAAGTGGTGCAGAAGAGCAGGAAGGACTCATTAGCTAAAAATATAAGGGTTTTAAACATAAATGCGTTAAGAACAATCACAGAAAATGAAACATCATCATCAACGTGCACTACTGTGGCGGCGGAAACATTGCATCTCCGAACACCAACCACGCGTACGGTGAATCTCCAGTGTGCAGTGGGGTCGGAAGTCACGAGAACGTACGTGCGGCTGCTGCGGCGGAACCTGGTGTGGCTAATCATCGGGCTAGTATGGCTCGAGGGGCCTAAGTTTGCCGAATGCGGCAGCTTACAGACAACTAATGCAGGGCTTGGGTCGGAATCCAAAATCGCAAACTATTCAGTAGAGGTCAACCACTCCGGGCGAACACAAAGTAGTGATCGTAGCGACTCGCGCCTGGCGCCTCCTGTGCCGTCACATATCATTCCAGATGTGACCAAGCCGACCAAAGTCAATCGCGGACTAATTCTGAAGAAACGCCTTGCACGTCTCAGAACTCCTAGGCATTGGCCTGAAGCCTCTCATTCACGTGAGGATGGTGAGTGCTTTCTACATGGCGATAAGCCTATTTTACATGCTAGCACCATTAAATTCTATCTTCTTTGTTTCGTTTCATTGTATATCATTAGGAAATCGTTACCAGAGCGACACTGTTCGGCTGGAATCTATAAAGCGCCAGATATTGTCAAAACTGGGGCTGAAACGGAAACCAAACGTCACACATCCCCTCCCCAAACAATTCATTTGGGACACAATTTATCGCGCCGATGGCATCAGCAGTGTTAGTGACTTTGACTTTAACGACAACCACCGGGCGCAGAAAATAGTGACTGGCCGGGACACTCTCGCACACAAGTACACGACCTACGAGTTCAGCGAGATGGCACCCCATAGAACTAACAACCGCGTGGCGCGCTCCCAGACAAAGTCCACTGCCGCCGCCAGTACTCACATGGGTCACAACACTATCAGTAGGTTTGCGAATTTCCGCAATAACGATGCCATCGATATTGAAGAGGATATCAGCCCTCAGCAGTACCAGCTTCTGATACTGCAGCAGCATCATAAAAAACAACAGAAGTTTATTTACAGCAAGTCCTCATATTCAAAGCCAGACGATGGTGGTATCAAGCTGAGCGTCGGCGACTTTGAAGCGGACGCTTCCGCCTACGTATCTGCGGGAAATCAGGGGTACAGAATGGACCACGACAAGGAGGAAACGGACGAGTTCTACGGACGAACGCAAGAGATTATCACATTCGCTGACAGAGGTAAGATTTACTGACATTACACTGTATTATATTATTTATCAGAGGTCTCGATGCCCGGGATTTTTTCGGCCCGGGTAAGCTCGAAAGCCCGGGCCGACCATTCGAGCCGTTGAGCAGATACGAGCACATTCGAGCCGATTCGAGCCGATACGAGCCGAAACGACCCGTCGAGGCATCGAATCTTCGTGGACAAACACGAAACAGGTAGAGAAGAGAGAGGGAATGGTTTTTGAGCATTGTGCGTCGCTTTTGGTTTTATGACCATTTGTGTTGTTTTGTTTTTTGTCCATTCGTTTTGTTTTTGTTGTTTGACTGCGAGACGCTTGTTGCTGTTGGTTCTTTGTTTTGTATGAGTTTGAAGATGTACTTTTGATGACTTTTCGCAACGCGTGAAATGCGTGCATATGTGTAAGAATATGAATCTGCGTAGATGGCTACCTAGATTGATAATTCGCGCATGTAAATAGCGCGTAAATGATTGTGAAAGGATTAATTTCACAATATGCACCTGAAAAATGCACTTCAAAAAATTATTATTTTAAAAAATAAGAATTTTATTTTTGATTTGGAAAAAAAATTATAATACATATTAATACACTATCCAATGATAAAAATTGTTTTTCTTTTTTTTTCATTTTGTAATTACGGCAAAGAGATCTGTGCTATTACCGAAAAAAGCTATTATGTTGATACAGTGGTGGTCCAGTATAACGAATTATATAATGTCTAGGATTCATTCGTTATATCGAAAATTCTTGATATAACGAACATATTTCTTTTCATAAATATTAGCATAGTAGCAAGTTTAGCTCTATTCGTATTATACTAATTCATTTATTAACAAAAAACGGACAAAAATTACATACATGAACAAAATTATTTATTTTTAGAAAAAAAATAGTTTTTTTTTACTAGAATTCGTTATATAGAATACTTAATTTTTGAACCGTTCGTTATTTAGAGTCATCAATGGACTAGAAAAAAGCGTTCGTTATACTGGACATTCGTTATATCGGCATTCGTTATAGTGGATCACCACTGTATTTTTGCATCAAAATAAAGTCCACTTAAATTAATAACATTATTTTTTGTTTCATTGATTTTACATTATTATTGGAAAGATATATGAATTAAAAAAAAAATGAAATAAATAAATTTTTTAAAATAATATTTTGTGCATATTGTGAAATTAATCCTTTCACAATCATTTACGCGCTATTTACATGCGCGCATTATCAAACTAGGTAGCCATCTACGCAGATTCATATTCTCACACATATGCACGCATTTCACGCGTTGCGAAAAGTCATCAAAAGTACATCTTCAAACGCATACAAAACAAAGAACCAACAGCAACAAGCGTCTCGCAGTCAATCAACAAAAACAAAACGAATAGACAAAAAACAAAACAACACAAATGGTCATAAAACCAAAAGCGACGCACAACGCTCAAAAACCATTCCCTCTCTCTTCTCTACCTGCTTCGTGTTTTTCCACGAAGACTCGATGGCTCGAATCGGCTCGTATAGGGTCGAATCGTATTTAAACCGAGCTTTAAATACCCGGGCGCCCGGGCCATCGAGCATGTCCGGGCTGAAATCGAGACCTCTATTATTTATTGCTATTACTAAGGATTAAACTATTTTTAAAAAAGTTCTATCAGGGCTATGGATTCATACATATTATTGATTTTTCATTGCTTTAAATACAACATACAACACATGGTTTGAGATATTAAATCCTCAAAATATGTGAAAACAGCTCAAAACTCCGCCGAAATCACACTATACGACCTATTGACCACCTGTGGGAAAATCTGAATCCCCCCTTTAAGAAAATATATAACACGGAATTAAAAGGACTTGAAGAAATTGAACAAATAATAATTTAAGTACTTCAATACAAAAAAAACGAATAGTTTAAAATACTTACTAAATCCTGTAATATGAAATTTCATTGAATTTGGTTTATATCGATATATGCTTTAATTAATTAAATTTACATTGGCTTCCATACATTTTAAGCAATTAAAAAACTTAGCATAGAAAGAATACAGATGTACATGCTTTAGCGATTAACTGTAAATATTTCAATAACAATGTTACAAAATATTAACAAAATTGGTTTTACAATCCTAATGGTAGTCTAACTAGACAAACGGACAGCAAAACGGACGCAAGTGATGGGGCGTAATAAGAGTCAGCAGTCTACAGTTACTGAATATTTATGTATAGATACGAATGCAGCATACACTTCTACTTTTCCAATAATAAAATCTGCAAAAGTAAAAGAATTTAACCCCATTGAGACAGACGAACCAGACACACAGCCAGGCAGCTAAAGTTTCCCAACCCCTACTCAAGAAGAAAAGAGCTCCTTGTCTATACCCTACATCCCATACATAAGGGTTATCCATGCTCTACCATCGTTTGTCACGAGTCTACGAGAGGTCACTGCTGTGAAAGCGAAAAGTGTATGTACCTGCAGACTTGAGATTCTGCAAACCTAGGTACAAGATTATCAAAGTAGATATTTTAAAAATATCTTACAGAATTTTTCTTAATTTCTTGTTTTATAAATAATTATATAATAATTATAAATTAATAATATAGCTTTCCTAATGTTTTACTTGAGTGCAATTGAGTATTATGTTCGAACAGAACAAGTGGTAACCTCTACAAGGTTTCCTTAATCCTGTTGACGCGACGCAATGCCCTCTGATGTGAAACAAGAGTCGCCGACTGCAAACTGTAATTACAAGTGTGCGTCTAGCCTACATTATGTACGTAGATATATTGCTGTCACCTCGTTGCATCGTTGTTGTTACACATAATCAAATGAAACGACAGAAGCTCTAGGTGTCACCTCGTCCGTTACAGGACGTATCTAAGATGGTTTCTAACCGGTTTAAAGCGGTCCGAAGTGGCAAAGTATTATACGATATTTTATGTAATTGTCTGATAGAAGTGTGGAAATGGGATTATTATACCCTACACCCCATGGGTAAGGTTATATCAATTATTAGTCGATTAATTTTCGGAGTATGGAAATTACTTCAAAATTAGTAAATACGCCAGATTTTGTCGGCCTTTCCACCTCTCCACTAATAAAAATTTCTGGAGTTTCTTAAAAATTTCAGTCCTTTCTTGAAATCATTTCAGGAGAAACGTATAAGAAACACCAACTGATCGAGTTCTCTCGCCCAATTCACGAGATACCGAATCAGAAACTCCATATAAGACTCGCCGAAATACACATTCGCATCGACAAGGTTCCTCTCGGCTCGACTGCTTCTATGCGCAAGGCACGGACCTCGAAGCTGAAGTTGTGGATATTTCAGCTCTCCAGCGGCGACTTCTCCAAGCGGGTAAGTAGCCAAAACATGTTTAGGATAATGCCTATTTGCCAACTATTGGTGAGAACTACCGAATAGGAATTTAGTTTGAAATTATTTTAACATATAGGGGTTCGATCAGATGGCGCGCTTCTGCACATCGCTAAGCATAGATTCACGTTCTCTGGGCTGGCAGAAGATCAACCTTACCGAAACAGTTCAACGATGGTACGAACTCTCTTCAGGTGAGAAGCTGCGGCTGCTGATCGACTGCAGTGGTTGTGGTAAAGACTTCGTTCTGCACCTGTTTGAGTTTCCCAAACCCACGGTGCTGAAAACCAGCCAGAAAAAGCAAACAGACTTCCGGAAGAACTTAAGTTTTCAAAAAAATATCCTTGAGGAACCCTTTAATGCAATCGGCCACAATTTTCGGAAACATCAGGAGAAAAATGACTACTGGAGAAACGCCAATGTCAATAGGAACTTGACCATACTGAGGAAGCCACAAGAGCCACTTAACAATTACAAGTACTTCTCCGTGAATTCCAAAAATCAGGTTCCCAAAAGTGATGAGTCAGAGCACGGAACCGGGTCCTTTAACGCACACTTTGCCTCAATAGCAATTTCCGATCCTGTAGGTCATAAGAAACCGATAAACGATTTCCACAATTCAGATGATCACATCAACCCGAATCGTCCGTTTCTGGTCCTGCACACCGAGCCAAAGCGTTCACGTCGTGTTCGCCGTCGAGTCATCGATTGCGATGGAGCCCTCCATGGACAATGTTGCAAGGAGTCATTCTACGTGTCGTTCAAGGCCCTAGGCTGGGACGACTGGATAATCGCGCCGCGCGGCTACTTCGCCAACTACTGCCGAGGCGACTGCTCGGGACCGTACCGCACGCCGGACACCTTCCAAACCTTCCACGCTCACTTTATTGAGGAGTACCGCAAGATGGGGCTGCTAAATGGAATGCAGCCGTGCTGCGCCCCTGTGAAGTTTTCCAGCATGTCGCTGATCTACTACGGCGATGACGGCATCATCAAGCGAGATCTGCCGAAGATGGTAATCGACGAGTGCGGTTGTCCCTAAGACATCCCGCTTCTAAGTAATACAAGTACGAGGAAGAACTGTCGATAGATCTCTGCTTATATCGAGCAAGCAAGTCCAGCAGTCAAGTAAGTCGAGAATGTCCACTGTTCTCCTTGTAGCATTAGCGAGCCAAGTCCATATATACGAAATATGATAAAAGTTACCATGCCAATTTTATAAATCTTTTTGGATATAGTTTTTATTTCTTAGCTTTGCAAAATATATGCCTAAAGTTTACAAACCTTATTCATAAAACAAAACCAATTAAAAAGTAAAACAAAAATCAGTGCCTCGAAACATTACACAAAATCTAAAAGCTAGATTTAGAGCTGATACCAGCCTGAAAAGAAAATATTTTAAAATACAAGATAAAATACAAAATTATGATACAGAAAAAATAAATGATTTACATTTAAAAAGAGCAACGAAAAAAAACTAAATTACATTTTGGAGTGTGCATTATTTTTGTAGCTTTTGATAATTATAAACAAAACAAAAAATAGTTATAATCAATGCTTTTCTTCCAACAAACAAATCGTAACGAAAATACTTTAAAACAGAAGTGCCTCAATGTAGACCGTGAGTTGTTTTGAATTACTGTATGGTAGTAGCATCAATGTGGGAGATATGTTTGTTTCAATGGCATAGACCCAGAGTACAAGAGGCTGGGGGCACTCGAAAGCTCCAATTAAAATTATGTGCAAAACGAATAAGAGATGTGGATGTGAAGAAGACAAGCATATATATATATATATTATATAAATAAATAATATATATAATAAATATATATATATATACAACAACTTGCCCAAATGTTTTATTGGATATATGTACATGTCGCATGACTCTCATGTAACACAGTAAATATGCATACATACATTCATATATGACACCCATTCTTAATTTCAATACGCTCTCTCAATCTCTACATGAATTTCTCGATTTGAAATAATATTCAAACAAATATACATTATGAATGTTATTATCATCAGCTTACATTTAATTTATAAAGAAAACTTTCGATTTGCAAAAACATTTCAAAGAATTCTCACATAAATATAATATTAGACATTTACATTTTATATCATTATACTAGTACATTGTTTAGCTACATTCTTGTCAATTTCAAGCAAACAGCCATTTGTATTTTGGGCTTAATAGTTAATTAATTCTATGTATACATAAATAAAATATATAAACAGTAAAAATTAAATTCTTTTTTTATACTAGGTATAATAAATATTTACTTCAATATACATATAGTAAAACTAACAACCAATCAATTCTTAACCGTTTCTAATGAAGTCCTATATGAAATAAGTATTTCCCCAAGAGGTATATAAATAATAGATAGTTCAAATATATTGTATTGATAAACGAAAATGAAATTTAATATTTAATTCTCTATATATACATATTAATAAATATTTGGCATATGTGAATATTTTATTGTATATCCATGTAGGTGTGTTGATATCTCCAGGATATATATGAAAATATATTTCGAAGTTTTTCACGTATTTCTTATTTTTGCAGAAGGATTAATTAAAAATTATTTATAAAAAAGAATAAAGGTGTGTATATATTGTTCAACCTTCAAATGTAAACCTAAAATGAATAAAAAATAATTCATTACTGAGAATCAATACCTACTGAATATACATATATATAATGCAGCTGAAACATTTCAAAACATAACCATTTATTATTCATATGAAAGTCTGGAATTAAACACTGACATGACAGTTATTACGTGTTCGAGGTTGAATTGATAATTATAGCACTAATTAAGCGACATCGGCCTGATTAAAGTATGCTTAAATATAAATAAAAGTCCAATTTCTCAATTCTAGTTAGGAAACTTTTTACGAATTTCAAATATTAACATAACGACATTAATAAATCCTTTTATTTAAATCTCATAATATTATTTTAAATTACAAAGGTTGAATCTGTTTAGAGATGCGAGCCATATATACATAGGATATTCTTAAATGATGACACATATATGTATATATATATGTTAAAAACCTCTTCAGCAAAGACCTCAATTTCATCTGAAGTTCGGTACAGGACGTAATAAACAGTTAGAGACTTTGATTTGATGGCGTCTTTCTAGGACGTTGACAAGATTCCTTCCCAACTCTCCTACAATCCTACAACGCAGACAACTTCAGAAATATCTACGGATACTCTGGCATACCGCAGTTCTTCCATAGGAATAACAAGTTCATTCGAATATAAATGAAGCCGTCTCTAAAACGTGCCTTAACCACAAGAAATTGCCAATCGCATCGATTATGAGAAAGGAGAATAGATATACTAATTATAAAATTTATGATTTCCGAAATAGGAATATAAATTAATACCAGCGTTATTTAAGCAAAATGGTTAATATAACGAATAGATTCCGTCCAGATTTGGAAATAAAATCATTGTTAACAATTCCATATTAAATACTACCATTCCTATAACAGGTTAAAAAATATAAGAAATTTTTCTTGCTAACTATTCATTTTTTTATATAGTGGATGTCCCACAATTGGAGAATGAAACATACAAAATAAATAATTCATAGAACTCTCACGTCAAATCATATTTAAATCTAATAAAATCAACTTAATTTAATAAACTATGTTTTTTCATGCCCAGAATGATGGTGAGTGCAGAAATAATATAGTTTTTTATATGATTTCTTTGATTACTTCCTTTTTTTGGTTTGATTTGGTTCCCAGTTCCTAATGTTCCTGCTTTTCATGGCACTCTTAACATTGGCAAAAACGGGCGAGTCTCGAAAGGCCCAGAGACTATTGACAAACAATAGAGAAATCGAAATGGAGCACGCAGAGTATTGGAATCGGGCCAGACACTGCGGCAGACAATAGGCGTGATTGGGAGGGGTGTTTGTTTGGAATGTGTGAGTGTTTAGTGGGTTCGCAAAGTTTACTTGGTTTTTACAAGGGTGGGGAAGACGACATCATCGTGCAGTGTTGTTGTGCTAACGTGCGGCCTATCATTCTGTGTGACTACAAATTTATATTAGAGCCGCCCTCTTCTTCAAGTAGGAGCAGACGTAGAACATAAAAAAACAAATCCTTCAATCGTTAATAGCACGAGCAGCGATTTATCGGGACAATTATGTAAATTCGTATAATAATGATAATAGACTTAAATAAAAACATCCGGATCCCAGATTCGCTAGAGTCATATCGATACCTACAAACAATAAATAACCTTTAAAAAAAGTCAAGAAAAGAAAACATTTTTAAATTTGGGCGGAATATAACAGCTCTGGTTCTTCTAGCGTTGGTTAATTTGCACCTCGGTCTCATGAAAAGTTGAAAGTTATAATAATACCCGATTCGTTTAACGGCTAAGTCCCAGTTTCTGTGGCTCTTGGCAACACTGACATGGTAAATAGGAGAGTGGAAAGCACAGATTACCAGATATGAAACTTCTGACATTTGAGGCTAAACGTCAAAAAAATCTCTTTTTTATGCGATTGGTGAATACACAGATTGTGTACGTGAGTTCACCTCTTAAACATCAAATAGTGCAATGCCATATCTTTTGTTGATAAATGTGGGTATATTAGTACATTATTTGGAATTTGGTTCACTTTCTCTGCCACACTAATAGTGTGCAAGTCACAGATTCTCAGATATGAAATGCTTTAAAATACGTGGAGGTATCCTCGGTGGCTAAATGCATTGCTTTCGAGTCGACAGTGTCGGGTTTACTTCCCGTTTCGGGAACATCAATTCTTCTTTACGGCCTCCACATCTCGGCGAGTAATGCTAGTATTACTTGCAATGAAAAAACTCTCACCCCAGACGTTCGGATGCGGCATTAGACTGTCTTTCGGCATTAGACTATCTTTCATTGGTGTAAAACAATACAAACGCACAACACAAATTATTGCCCTTCGGGTGCTGTAAGGCCAATAATTTGTATTTGTTTTTGTGAATTGAAATATATATCTCATTTGTAAGTGCAAATTTTATTCAATCTCTAATCCGAAACATTTTATATAAAAGTGGCATCGCTAAAAGTCAACTTTTGGTGAAACAAATCAGCTGTTTTTCATCTCAATTAGATTTACCAAACATCAAAAATTTGGAAAAATTATAGAAATGTAATTTGTGATTATGTTGATTTGGGAAATACAAATTGATTGAAAATTGAACTATAGCTTTTGGGCATAGCCTAGATTGCGTATATTGCCTTGAGGCTCTAACAAGTAAGGGAGGGAGGATTTCCAAAATTTAAAATTTTCACATTCTTTCTCAAGAAGAACAAGAGATGCAATTTCAGACAGCGGAGGTGAACTTCGGTGAATAATGAAGCGCAAAATGTAGGTTCCGAAAAATTCCGCTGGCGCTTTTCGACGACAAATGTTGGTTCCAAAAAAATCCGCTAGCGCTATTTCGTGTTTTTCACACACACCATCAAACCATTTTAACAACCACATACAAGCGGCATTTCTAGTTTCATATCTGGTAATCTGTGGTGGAAAGCAAACTAAAACAATTTGGAAGAGCAATGGAATTACGATAATAAGGTGGAGAAGGTGCCGATATTGCAGTGGGTTCTCCCATGTAGCTCATTCCTCTATATATTTCATAGCAAAGTCGCAAACCGCGAAGTGCGATGCGAAATTTTCGCAACGAAGTCGCTGCGAAAAATACCTGTTCACCAGCGATGCCAACTACACGGATATTTCTACGGAAATTTGACACCTTGACAGAGACACGGAAGTTTACGTTAAAATTTCCCAAATCTACAAATTTTTTTCAGATCGAAATTTTTAAAATATATCTAAAAAATGTTTTATATATTTTGAAAACGATCAAATTTTCAATTTTATATAAAAACTTTCAATATTTGAATTTTCTATGAAAATTATCAAATTATGAATTTTCTCTAAAAATTATTAAATTTTGAATTTTCTATAAAAATTATCAATATTTGAATTTCCCAAGAAAATTAAAAAATTTCGAATTTTTCATGAAAATGATAAAATTTTGAATTTTCTATGAAAAATTATTTTTTTTATGAAAATTATCAAATTTTAAATGTTCTATGGAAATGTTTCCATGAAAATTATCAAATGTTTAATTTTCCATGAATCAAATTTTGAATTGCATATGAAAATGATCAAATGTTGGAAAATCATGGAAAATGAATCAAATTTTGAAATGCCTATGAAAATTTGAATTTTCCATACAAATTTTAAATTTTGGAATATTCTTTTCAAATTTTGAATCTTCTTCTTTCTTCTATATATAAAAATGAATGTCTGTATGTATGTACCTTAAAGAATCGTAAACTATCCATTTTATCGAGATGCGGTAGACACGGTCGGCTTACTTCGAAGGAGATAAAAGAAATGGGTGGACCCGGCAAACCCGGCGCGCTAGTATTCTATAAAAATGACAAATATTTGAATTTTCCATAAAAATTACCAAATTTTGAATTTTTATTGAAAATGATCAAATTTTGAATTTTCCATGAAAATCACAATCAATCTTTTTTTTTTCTTAATAAATGTGGATTTTGTACTATACACGGATATTTTCAGTGTATCGCACGGATTTTTCCTGTCTTTGGGTTGGCATCGCTGGCAGTGCAGTAACACCTAAACGCTGGCGTAAATTAATTTTTTTCTTCTTTTTTTGTTCTGATTTCTAATGATATTTTATTATTCTTACGTAGAAAAAAGTCCAATGCTACCGACTGCATACTTTGTTTTTATTTAAAAAGATGTGCTATCATGTTTTCAACACTTAAACTTAACATTTTTGAAAAATTTTAAGTTTAGTTTTCGCGATATCAAACATTTTCAAATTTGAATTTTTGATATTTAATATAAAAAGATATTTAAAAAAGAATCCAATATGGAAATAAACACTAAAGGTAATTGCAAAAAAATCAAAATTTACAAATCCATTGTTGTTGTTTTTTTTATAAAATGGCGTCAAAATGAACTCTATTTGGGATGACAATTTCCAACTTTGTGTAGAGCTGCAAAAAATTGGTTGCGTTCGGTTACCATAATTCTTTTACGAATCGTTTATACATTCAATTTAGAGTTAAAATTCAAAAATCGTTGTAGCACCACAGAAACGCTATGTGTTAGAAAACAATTTCATAAATTGAATTTTGGGGACTAAAATTAAAATTTTTCCAAAAACTGTTCAAGGGCATATATATGGATAATGAATAATGGAAATTAAGGGAATACCAGAAAAAAATATGGCTTAGAAAACGATAGTATAACTATAGCCTTTTCCAAAACAGAAGAACATTTTCGCGCAGGTTTGAGAGTAAGGAAACAATTTTGAGAATGTTCTTAATTTTGATTGGTCGAAAATTAAAATAAAATTGAGCGTTCTCTGATCAGAAAACAAAATTAAATAAATTGAATGTATATTCTTACGTTTTGTTGTTCATCAAAATTGCGCTGCAGAAGTACTGAATTTTATTTTTGAAAATCAACCAATCAAAATTGAAAAAAAAAATTGAGGTGAGAAAATAAAATATCAACCAGAGATACACTTCATAATTTTTCTACTTCAGTCGATTCAAAATGATATAAATTTGGAATTTGTAAATAGAAAAAACATAAAGTTCAGAAAACAGTACAAAAATAGTAAAAAATTACGCTCCAAAAAAATTTTAAGCTGTAGAAATAAATTCTCACTGCGCATCGAAAAATGAACCTAGAAATTGTTCTTCTGTTTTGGAACAGACTATATAATTTATTCTAATTCGAATATTTCACTTTTTCAGAGAACGTTTTTATGTATCTTAGCAACACACATACGAAATTTCAAAACGATTACTCAACTATTAGATTTTATGCCAGCTATATGGGTGTTTGGGACCATAGTGCAGTGTTCGGACTTTGCTACGATTTTTTTTAAAAATATGAAATTTACACCCACTCCGCTACAACTCGGATTTGCTCCGATTTTTAAAAATGGTTTTGTATACAAAATTTTGTGTTTTTGCCTCAGAAATACACTCCTAAGTTTTTAAATATGAATGAAATCCCCAAAATTGTAATTGAAAATATAAGTTTTAGAGATATTTTATGAATAGAAAAAAATTAACAAAGAAAGTATTTTTGTTTGAAAATGCGACTGTTAAAATTTTTGCCCATTTACTACGCAAACTTGACTTTTGCTTTTGTCCGAATCCTGATCGCTGCTGTTCACACCGAACAGCGATTCGTCCGCGAATTCGCAAAAACCGCTCACACCGAAAACATGAGCGAACTCGCGTTACAAGAACAAACGCCTTTGTTTCACTCGTTACATTTCATGTTCGTTCATGTTCGGGGAATCGTTCGTGTTTCGCGTCTTTTTTGCATCGCATGTGCACGCATCGCATGTGAGCGCTCCCATAAGGTTATGTGCTTTATATGAATTCGCGAAAAGCGAATCGACGGGCGAATTCTTAGATCTTATGAGATCACATGCGATGCGAAATACAAGCGAAATTTGAACGAACTTGAAACGAAGAGAACGAAAAAAAGATTTGAATGAATGAATATTTTGTAGAGAACATTTTGTTCATGAAATTGTTCAATGAGGTTTTTACACGATTTTTTTTTACATTGGATTTGGATTTGTGAACATATTTTTTTAACTTGCTGAATTTTTTGAAACATAATGTTTTTTCACGATTTTTGTACACGATTTTCTGTGAACATATTTTTGAACTTGCATAACGTTTTGAAGCATATTGTTTTTACACGATTTTTTTACATGGTTTTCTGTGACCATATTTTTTAACTTGCATAACAATTTTAAGCATATTGTTTTTCACGGTTATTTGTGAACTTATTTTTTAACTCGGATGATTTTTGGAAAAACATTAAGATTTGTACACGTTTTTTTGAGAACGGATTCGCTATTTTTTTGCTGTGAACGATTTTTGCGAATTCGCGGGCGAATCGCTTTTCGGTGTGAACAGGTATTTTTCGCCGCTAAAATTTCGCATCGCACTTCGCGTCGCTCGTTCGGTGTGAACGCTGCCTTATGCTGCATAAGGCCTCGACTCCATCAATTTCCGGCATGTTTCAGGAATCATTTTGCCCCATTCTTCCTGCAACACTTAGGGTTTATGACGATGTTTTCAGGATTTTTAGTGCAATTTATTTGTCTTATGATCTTATTTCATACAGATTTCTACACCATTTTCAAGCAGACTTGAGAAAATCGTAAACAGACCTCAGCAAATCGTAAAGTGACTTGAGAAAATCGTAAAGTGACTTGAGAAAATCGAAAAATGACCTGAGAAAATCGTAAAGTGACTTGAGAAAATCGTAAAGTGACTTGAGAAAATCGTAAAATGACCTGAGAAAATCGTAAACAGACCTGAAAAAATCGGAAACAGACCTAAGAAAATCGTAAACATACCTCAGAAAAAAGACTTAAGAACCGAACTCGGTAGAATAATGAAATTTAAAGTTTTTCTGGTTTTCTGATAAATAATAATATATTTATATATTCAATATTTAATAATAAATTGTAAATAATACATATATTCTATGATCCTACTCGCATATCTTGTAGGGCCAGCGCATCTCCATGGAAAATGGAGCTGTGTTGAATTGCACGTGAACAGTCGGCCACTGTTATTGTCTCCTTAGCCTGCTCTGAATGATCCAAAGAATGATGACAAAGAGGATCATTCAGAGCAGATATATGTAATACATGGTTTTGCAGTGTTTTGGAGAGTTTCCTGCAGCAAGGAAACAATTTCGAAGATGTCGTGATTGTACAGTGACAATGCTCCATGTCACACATCTTTGGAAGCTGGTGTTGCCCGTTACACGCAAGACAAAACCAAAGTTCTTCGCTTGGGTCCATATTCACCATTGCTGAACCCCATTGAAACAATATGGTCCAAAGTAAAGTCTTATGTAAAAACATTGATGTGAGTACCGGAAGTTCAAGGGCCTGGTGTTTGTGAACAGAGACTACAATTTGTGGAAGGTCTTATTAATGAGGCTAAGGAGACAATTACAGTGGCCGACTGTTCACGTGCAATTCAACACAGCTCCATTTTCCATGGAGATGCGCTGGCCCTACAAGATATGCGAGTAGGATCATAGAATATATGTATTATTTACAATTTATTATTAAATATTGAATATTTAAATATATTACTATTTATCAGAAAACCAGAAAAACTTTAAATGTCATTATTCTACCGAGTTCGTTTCTGAAGTCTTTTTTCTGAGGTCTGTTTACGATTTTCTCAGGTCTGTTTACGATTTTCTGAGTTCTGTTTCCGATTTTCTCAGGTCTGTCTCCGATTTTCTCAGGTCTGTTTACGATTTTCTCAGGTCATTTTACGATTTTCTCAAGTCACTTTACGATTTTCTCAAGTCACTTTACGATTTTCTCAGGTCATTTTACGATTTTCTCAAGTCACTTTACGATTTTCTCAAGTCACTTTACGATTTTCTGAGGTCTGTTTACGATTTTCTCAAGTCTGCTTGAAAATGGTGTAGTTCAAGAACGGTTTTTTTATACTCATCACTAACTAAGTAAACAGCTTTTGTGAGTCATAAATCTGCGCAATGCGTTATCTTATTTTCTATCATTCTTGATAACTACCAGTGTGGTTCCAGAGACTTCGATTGTATAACTGACCAAACTTAATTATGCGAGTGTTCACACCGTACATGCGATGCGAAAAGCGACGCGATAAACGAGCGGAAAATTTAGTGAAAGAACAAACGAGAAACAAAGACTTTTGTCGCGTTTTCGGTTCAAACGGAGGTCACTAATTCGCGGCGACATCGCCACACGATGAGTCGGCGAATCGGTCACATCTGTCTACAAACAATAGTAGCTTAAGTTTAAACTTTAAAGACATGGTTTTGGGATAATTTTTCCTACAGTTCTGTCAGTTTAAGCTTTATATTAATTTAATTTTATTTGAATCAATAATTATGTATACAATTTTTATAAATATGTAAATAAATTCCTAATTTGAACGGCGGTTACATGAAAAGTTGCGTCTTAAAGATAACTATGATAATAGAAACTAAACTACGCGTATGTCGTTTTGAGCTACTATTGTTTGTTTGCACAGATATTAGAGCACTCTTCATGAATTCTCCTGTATACGCTGCAATAAAATCAAATGCGTCAAAAATCTAATTGGAATTATACAACAAATCGAGAAAAAACTTTTTAGATCTGGAGAAAGCAACGAACGACCCCCAAACTTGACCTTGACCTCGATAGAACGCCGACTACGGCGAGCGAATTTGGATTCGAATTTCGAACGAATTTCGCTCGACTGCTGATTTGAATTGCATTTCAACTTCAGATGCCGCAGCAGATATATTAAGATCACTGTACACGCAGTTAAGTATCAAAGCATATTTACACATATGCATATGTGTTTGGTTTAAAATACATTTACCACCATCGCAAGCGCAATCCACTTGAACGGATCGCTTGAGCACACATACAGCAATATACATATATGTATGTATAATTAAGAGAAAGAACTTCGCGGGAACATAAAGAACTGCTCCACAAATGACTTATTCAACGGCAAATTTATTCGTCACATACATATAGTAGAAGCAGTATTATAAGATGTATTATTTTTATATAATTTATATATATTACTGGCAAATTGAATCTTTGCCGCAACCTTATTACTCTATGAACAATTTCTTTGGATTTAACTTGGTAATGCTATTAAAATAACATGCAAAATGTTTCTCAAATGCATTTCGTCATGTTCTCAGAAACACGGTTCAACACTAGGTGCAAGTCTCCGCTCCGTGTGATTCCGTTTGGCGCCGACTCCTATTTGCACCCGAGCTCCCTCGTCATTCGTCCGTATGCGCCATCCTGGCAACCTGTGATTGGTTCGCGCAACGTGCTCTTAAAAACTATCGCAAAATACTATTTACTAATAGGCATGTCTTGTATTTACAAATGTCCCATTGGGGCTGGTTTACGAGCAGCTGCACTTATCGACAGACATGTTAGGAATCGTGCTGAGTACCAGGCTCTGCTCGGAGTTAAAGTAAAGTAACTTCAGGGGACTCATTTTGGTGGGCGAGCAGCAGGGCTGCGCCGACGTCGACAGCGATGCTAAATGCGTGTGCGTGTTCTTCTCGAGGAAGCCCAGCTTGCACTCACCGTTGCAGAAGTAGGCGTTGAACGAGGTTGGTGCGACGACCCAGTTCCACCCAAAGTTCGTGAAGTTCACGCTCAGCGGATAGCGGCAGCAACGCATCTCGTTGTCGCTCTCCAAGCAGTCCAGCGAGGTGCTGCGCTTCTGGCGGCCTAGTCGCTCATGCTTCGTGAACACCTCAACGAAGACGCTCTTGAAACGAAACAACAGATAGAATTAGCAGACGAAGGAGATGGAGGTGTTGCTCAGGAATTGGACGCTCTACTTACGAGTGAGGCGTCGTCTCCCCCCGTAACAATGAACGGCCTCATCCACAGATCAAGTCCTTTGATCACCAGGCTCTGCGTCGAGTTGCGACTGCTGGACCAGAAGTTGGCCAACTGCTGCACCTCGATCTGTATCCACTGACCCAGTCCGCTGGGGATCCGGTGGCGCGTCTCGCTCAGTTTGGCGGTATGTGTGATGCTGGTGGAGTTCGAGCTTTTCCGCCGCACCGCCCGATGAACTGTGACCACGACATAGGCACGCCTCTCGACGGCGCCCTCGGGCTCCAGGAACAGCGACGGCTCGTGTTCGCGCATCCACTCCCGGCCGCGGATGTATACGTGGACGACAACGTGCGAAATCGCCGAGTAGCTGTTGTCCAACCGGAAGTTGAGGATTTCGGCCTTGCGGTTATGGCGCATACGAGGAACTGCGAAGGTGGAAATTGAAAAGCTCAATCAGTAGACTGCCAGTAGATAGAACGATATGGATATGGAATGGATTGGTGAAAAATAAGATAACCTTCCACCCCTGTACAATGAATAGAAAATAAAATTGATTTACTGCAGTTTTGGTAACAAATAAGCTGATAACGAGCCCCCTCTCCCCACACTCAAAAATAAACACATTCGAAAGCTATTGAAAAGAACTAAATTCCACAACTATGAACACACATCGAGAAACGACACCCCTCGACACCGGTCGGTTGTTAACCGTGTCTGTCGGAGCTCCACTTGGAGTCTGAGAGCGATAAATGATGCAATTGCAGAACAAGCGAAATATTAACGATGACTGGGGGGGGGCTTGTGTAGTCGGCATTGATCTAACTGTGGTGATCTAGACCTGGATTCATGTGAATTAAGCATTGTTGTCGCGTGTTTCGAATATTCTAGTACTTTGCATGAAATATTCTACAGCCCATGGAAAGCTATCCTGAATGATCACGGCTCCAGGTCGAATTATGAGATGATAGCGTATTATAAAAAATCCATTTCAGCAGCAATGTTTTCCCTCAGGAATAATTGGACTTCCCTTCAGGATCAATTGGACTAAACTAAATTTGAATCGGGTTTGAACTAAATTTTGGCGAAAGATAAAATATTTTTTATCCATACTTACACGTGCAGAATCTGAAAGTGCAAAATAGTCATCTAGCAGTGGGACAAATGCGGAAGACTCCACAAGAAGGAGCAGAGGCAGATGACGACGCCGAAGACTTGAGAAAATCCTATAGCCTACACCGAAAATTATTTATTTAATATAAATAACTTAATCATGGCAACACCGACCGAACTCAACCTTGATCTCTTCGTGACTGCAGCGAGTTAAGAAAGATTGCGGGCGTCAGAGTGTGGGACGGACCGGACTAGGGTGGCGGGACTCGGAAGGGAGTGTGCGAAAACAGAAACGAATTCAGAGTCGATCTGCGATGAAGATCGCTGTCCGAAAGTGAAAAGTAAATAACCATAAGTATGAGCATGCAATTTGAACGAAATAGTTAGGGAATAGCTGGCATTTCAATTTGAGACCGATCTGGTCTATGTCCGTTCGACGGTCCGGACGTCTATCCTTTCGACCATCATTCTTAAGCCATTTAAAACAAACACAGAAACAGGATATTTAAATCATATATATAGGAACGTTTTAATATCGTGACAGGAGAAATGGACGAACGCTCGGGGAAATGGACGAAGGCGAGCAGGGAAACTCGAAGGAGTACAACACAATATATCATACAAACGTTGAGAACACAGAGCAAAAACATTGCCGTTGCTTTTGGGTTGTTGTTCTTGTTGGGGTTTCGTTAATTGACGCGTCGTCGCTTGACACTTGCACTGCTGTTGCTGTTGCGATTCCTGTTGTTGTTGTGCAGTTTTATGGACACTTGGAATTCGCCTGAGTTGAACCATTTATGGATTTTCGTTTTTCTTGGTCGCCTGTTGTCAGCGGAATTGTTGTTGTTCTGATTGTTATTTCATGGTGTTGTTACTTGTTATTGTTACTTTTTGTTATTATTGTCACTGGTTGTTCTTATTGTTATTGTTGTTACGTGTTTTTGTTGTTCCTTGTTAATTGTAGGTCTTTTGAGATGCTGCAGCTCTGAAAATTATTCACACGCTCTTCATCTGGTCAATGCTGTGACGGATGCTCGGGACTCTTTTGGACTCTGGACCCCGATTTGACGGCCCCGAGGCGCACAGACATACAGACATTTATATCATTGAGCATAAGTAGCACCAGACCTCGTCGTTAGATATAGATATATATATATATATATATATATATATATATATATATATATTATATATATATATATATATATATATATATCTAATATATATATATATATATATATATATATATATATATATAAAACAGAAACGACGAGGCCTATATCTAGAGATCTATATATATATATATATATATATATATATATATCGAAGTCGGCCAATGACGGGACCAGGCGGGTGGTGTCGCCGTCCTTCGTTGGTTCGTTGCCGTCTATATATATATACATTATATATATATACATTTACATTTTGTTTAATACATTATCAAACAACAAATCGAACTATATCCAGGCGAAGGTAAAACATCTAAATCACCAAATTGAAAACTGCCTTCGGACCAGCCACGTCTAACGAACCCACCAAGTCGACGATCTGGTTTCCCTCCACCATGATATACCATATATTCGGTGTAGTACACATATATGTCAAGGGTAGGGTATATCGCACAGAACCATTGGCGACGCAGATGTGGTCGTCTATGTGGTCTGCACATATGTTTATCATAGTAATAAATCAGCTATAAAGTGAGCTTTTTAGATTTTCCATGGAGACGAGCAAACAATTTTGATAACATGGTAATTATTTCACGTAAATATTTGTCCAACGAATCAGACACGGCAACAGGCACTTTGCATGGAAAACAAGGCGGGCAGCGATATCTGCGAGATCACATAACGACACAGAAAGTGGAAAGAATATCAACAGTTCAGGGAAGGGAAATCAAACGATGTGTAGTAGTTGTTTACGGTTAAAGTAGAATTTTCCCGCGAAAACTTACTTTTCGGAAACACGTATACGCTGTTGATGTGCGAGTAGAATTCCTCCTCGTCTTCCTCCTCCTCTTCCTCGAATATGTAGTTTTGCTCATGCTCGAGATTCTCGGTTGAGCTCGAGCCGATCTCCCACACAACTGCCCGTCCGCCGCTTGTCCCGGGTTTCTGGCGCCACGCGGACTTCGCTGCTGCGTATACGTACGGATCATCGCCCTGCATGTCGTCGTCCGTTTCCGCATCCGCGGTCGCTGCCAAGAAGTGTCGTTCGTGCGTCCGTTGTTTGGCCACTGGCTCTATAGCCGCCGCATTCGTGAATTTTCCTCCGCGGGAGTTCCGTCGCTTCGCGTTGCCGTCGCCCCTGAAGTTCTTGTAGAAGTTCTCGATGATCTTGTGCGGAACCTGGATTGGTACTGTTATGTTAGGCAACTTGGACAGCTGCAGTCGCATAAGGATGTGCTTCTTGATGGACTCCAGGTTTTCCAGTTTGGCCTTCTCGCGCATTTGGCATGAGTGGCACGAGTAGTGGGCCGCCGACGAGCTGGGCGCACTCGCCTCCCTGCCTTGGGTCCGCTCCAGTAGGTGGTCGCGGCTAATGAAGTTCGCAATGCTGCTCCCGTCAACCAACAACGGCGCTGTTGCAGCAGGAAGCCGGACCTCGAAGTCGGCCACTGACGGGCCCAGGCGGGTGGTGTCGCCGTCCTTCGTTGGTTCGTTGCCGTCAAGGGCCATGCTGCGGTGGTCGTTCGCGGTGGCCAGCGTACCCAGGGCCATCTGGAGGCCCAAAGAGGCCGCGCTCGTGCCCTGTAGTGGCTGGCCTCTGCCACTGTCGGCCAGACTTCCTTGGGCCAGCGACGCTAGCTGTGAGCAGAGCAAGACACATAACAGGAGGCCGCCGCACTTGCGGTGATCGAAACACATTCTGGCCTGGGAACGCCGCCGACTAGATCTCAGTATCGCTGCAATAGCCGCGTACACGAAGACGATGAACGACAGCAGCAGAAACAAACACAACAGCCAGACAAGCAGCAGCAGCAGGGCCAGACGATTCTTTGCACTATCGTCTGGTTGCGTTGTCGTTGCGGTTGCTGTTGTTGTCACGGCATCGTCGGCTGTCGCGAGCATTTCGCTGTGTTGCTGTGGACAGTCGTCGCAACAATCACTGTTGCAGTTGCTGCAGATCGCTGTAGATTGCGACGAGGAAATCGAGCTGATCTTGCATTTCGCCGGGCTCAGCGCATGGAGGTCAACGGTGGAGGTCACGGTGGTCGAGTGCTGGTGGCCAGTGCTGCTTGTGATATGGATGGTGTTGCTGTTGGTGTTTTCGCAATTGCACACTATCGATATGAAGCGCGACGTTGTCGCAACAGCTGTTATTACTGTCGTCGTCTTCTCAGTCACGGCGTCTGCGAGCGAGTCCGCCGGCGTCATCACCGCATGTGCTCGCTTCTGCCGGCTACAGAACACGGCTAACTGTCTAACACTGTTGCCCGCGGTGTTGTTGTTGAAGTTGTCGGGAGAGCGACATTGTTTTTCCTGTTGTTGCAATTTGTCCAGTTCCATTTTGTCATTTTGCAGTGGATTAGCTGTGAATTTACAACCGCAGCGTTTGTTATTGTACCGCATGGAACTCCTACCCGACACAGTTCGATGCAGTTGATTTTCGACACTTGGTTCCGAAGAGCCGTCCATGCTAAACATTCATTATTTACACTATAACTTACAATGCTTTCAAAATACCGCCGGCAGGCAACGGTTTGAAAGTGAATGGACACAGCGTCAAAATACTCAGCCACGTAGTCGCGGATTCAGTATGAGGAGTTAATTTGTTGCGGGATGTGTTTGTTGTCATTACTGTCTGTCGATTGATTCTCCGAGTTTATCATTTATTTATATTTAAGTTTCCTCAGTACATGTTTCGTTTTAAAAATAGTTTGACATTTGATCCAATAGTAAGAAAATAAATCGCGAAAAACAAATATTAAAGGACAAATGCATTCGTTTGTTTATCTCGGATTATGTTTATATGTCGAAATGCATATTGTTGACTTTTACTTATTTTCTTATTTTTGCATTCGTTATTAGATTTCTTCGAATTACATAGTTATCCAAAACTCTATTTTTCAACACACAAAACATTATTTCTAGCACTGTAGGCGGTTTATTGTTCATTATGACCTTCAGTTGTGTTTGCTAGTAGAGTTTTAACAGTAAAATCACTCGACATTTCGATTATCATTATTATATATTTCTGATTTGTCAGTTTCTTTTTCTTCTTTTCTTTTTGGGCAATGGGTTTCTTCGAATTTGATCTCAAAATTCATCAGAAAATTAAATTTCCTAAATTAATTGATATTTCTCTGTTATATATTTCAATCGAACCTAAAACTTTATTTGATTTAATTGAATATTTTTGTATTTTTTTTTATTTAATTCATCTCTGGTTTTGAATGTTATTCTGATTTCGTCTCAGGTCGTCTCAATCTGTATCTGGCTCGTCACTCGATCGGTGGAACTTTTCGTGTCAAAAAGCCGGAGACAACTGCCAATAAGAACCGTTTATCATGCCGTTTAAGTGCGAAGTCGCCATCGTCGCTGCTGTTGGCTGTTCGCGTTTAGTGTAAAACACAACAAAAATGACAAAATATTTAAGTGAAAAAACACACACAATAACAACAAAATAAAGTGGAAAATAAGGCGAATAACATTTTTTAAGCAGAAACAATAGCCACATCTGTAGTAACAGACTAAGCACGAGCATGAGCAGTACCAGAAGAAGTTTCGTACTGTAGACTCGGCTTGGATCGATGCTGCTCCATTCGCATGCAGCTCTCTCTGTCCTAACATTAGCTATCATCTCTCTGCTCGGCTGAATAGGCGACATATGTACGCCAATCATAGTTCTAAACTTGACTCTGTTAAATTCGCCGTTGCTGCTGCACGCAGAGACGTCCGACGCGGCCGTGAGTTCCCTGTTAGTTGCGTACCTTTTCGGACTAATATTTCCGAAGATTAAGGCTTTAGTGTTATATACGCTCCAAATAAATGCATATGTCACGTAGAAATATATCAGCGGCAAGTACATACACATATACTGTACTCTATTTCGTTAATGCTAAACTAATGTTGGATTCATTCTTCTTTTATTGTAGCTATATATTTTTATCATCGGCGGTTGCAAAAAACATTTTCCCCACAAGCTGACAAAGGACATGCGACAAGTGGATCCTTTGTTTAATAAAATACTCCGATTAGTTTTCCGGATGAAGTTCGCGCTGTCATTACGGCAAGGCTACCTGGTAGTGTAATTCAAAGCTAAGCCGACAACATTTATAACAGCAACAACTCGCAGGTGTTCCTCGAGACTTACATATTTATTTACACCTCGTGTGTGTTCGTTCGTCAGGTATTAACGGAGAGGATTTTCCTCACGAAAGCCAATCGCTCGCTTCCACCCCACATCACATAAGACTTCATTTCACTCACTCCAGATGCTTAGATATATTCATTCCGACTCGATTGGATTTGTATACATACACTCCTCGTCACATGAATAGAAACACACAAATTTTTTGCGATAACAGCTCAAAACTTTTGAAATATTTGGCGAATGCCAATCGATAGAATAGACAATTAGGAACAATAAATAAGATAAGAATACCTTAAACCATCCTAATTTTAAAAATTTACCATCCATCAGCAATGTAACTGATCGTATAGCGAAACTTTTTTTCTTTTTTTTTAGATTTAGAGATGACTCTGTAAGCTTAAGTGTTACTGTAAGGGACTTAAGGCCCAGAGATTTAATTGGCCAGTCAGAGACTTATAACGAAACCTCCAATTATTTTATTTGTATTCAAATATTTGATAGGAGAAATAATAGGAAGAGTGAAAAACCTTGGTACTGACGGGATTTGATCCCACGACCTCAGTTTTTCTGGCACAGCACACTACCACTGCCACTGACGGCCCCATACCGAAACTTTGGCTGCTGTTTCTATTCAAGTGACGCAAAAAATAAGCAGTTTTCTGTGTACTTTTTCAAAAAAGGACAGAAAAGGTGTCCTGTGGAATTTTTCGGAGAACTTTTTATTTCGCAATATTGTTCCGAATTGTCTATTCTATCGATTGGCATTCGCCAAATATTTTTTCAGTTTCATATGTTTTGAGCTGTCATCGCAAAAAATGTGTGTGTTTCTATTCAAGTGACACGGAGTGTATGTATCTACTTTATGAAATACAAGTCTCCTTCAAAATCCAAGTTTGATTTGAAAAGTGTGAGCTATGCTTCTTTTATCAGAACTCCCATTTTTTTTATAAAATATTGTCGAAACTTAAAATTTAGTATGATATTTATTAAAACCCTTATAATAAAAAACGTGAAATTAGTATTATGTTAATATTAAGACATTCAATATTTTACAAAATCAGCCATTAAGGCAGAGTGTAGTGAGGTACGGTGAGTTTTGTGATACCGGTACATGCAGAGACATTCCCATAGATGCAGTACGTTACTATACGCATTGTGTAAATACCGTACCGTATTTGTCACACAATCAACTCTGCCGCTACGTAATACATTTCCCAATTTATTGCTGTAATTTTAAACTATAATAGTCGTTGTTCTATTTTTTTTTTATTGCAAAATTTTTTATATTTAATTTTTATTGAATCTTCTCTTCTAGAGACTAACAATAAGTATTTCAAATCTTAAGACTAATTATTGACTACTCATCGATTTCTGGAGAGTACTGTTGATGTGCGGTCCTCAAAAATTACAGGGATGGTAGGTCGTTTCTACGTAGGCGGGATGTGCTGCTTGGGTTCGCCAGGGAGTTCGCTAATGGATTAGGATGGTCTTGTAGTTTTTGAAGATATTTGGCTCTGATGTGTGGAACTACATCTTTCACCATAGGAATGTTTAGGTCTCTGTGGATATTTTCATTTCGGATATACCAAGATTATGGGTTATGGTTTTCAGAATCTTTGATTGTGCTCTCTGTATAAGTTCAATGTTAGTTGAGCAATCATTTCCCCATAGTTCGATACCATATGTCCAAATAGGTTTTATGGTGCTGTTGTAGAGGAGTACCTTGTTTTCTAGGGTTAGTGCAGTTCTGTGGTTAATAAGTGGATGGAAGCGGCTCTTAACTTGATATGCGTTCTCTTTGCCTCTATGTGTTTACGCCAGGTTAGACGCCGGTCTAGGTGGATTCCAAGGTATGTGACCTCTGATCCTTGCGGAATAGGGATGCTGTTTAAGGTTACAGTAGGACACGTGTTTACTCTTAGTGTGAATGTGACATGCTTACTCTTCTGCTCATTTACTTTTATGCGCCAATTCGACAACCATTTTCAACGGATTTTAAGTGGTATTCTAGATCTATTGATGCTTTAATAGGACATTTGTTGGTACTGAGTATTGCGGTGTCATCAGCAAAAGTAGAGGTAACAATCTTGCTATTCGTTGGCAGGTCTGACGTGAATAGGATGTACAGGATTGGACCAAGTACGCTTGCCTGCGGGACGTCCGCCTTTATTTCGTAGTCTTTCGTAATGCATTCTTTGTATTTGACGCGGAGATTCTATCAGTAAGATAAGATTTCAAGACCTGGTGGTACTTTTCTGGGAGTAAAAGCATAATTTTGTACAGCAAACCCTCGTGCCAGACTCTGTCGAATGCCTGAGCAACATAGAGAAATATGGCGGAGCAGTATTTGCGGTTCTCGAATGCATTCCTTATCACATTGGTAATGCGGTTTACTTGCTCTATTGTTCCATGTTTTTCACGGAAGCCAAATTGGTGATGAGGAATTAAGTTTCTTTCTCGAAGATAGGGATTAACTTTTATCAGAAGCAATTTTTCGAAGAGTTTGGAGAGGCACGGAAGCAAACTGATAGGTCTGTAGGAGGACGGTAACGTCTTGTCCTTGCCTGGTTTTGGAATCATTATTATTAAGAATTTTTTCCAAGGCGTGGGAAAGTGGCCCAAGCGAAATATAGTATTCAATGCAAGTAATAAAAGCGTTTGCAGTATTAGGAAGTTCAATAAGCATTTTAGGCGTTATGTGATCATAGCCTGGAGCCTTTTTGGGGTTAAGCTGTGTTTGTATAAGGGTTTTAATTTCGTTATCGGTGCTAATAATACGAGCCATAACTTCATGATGGGTCCTATTGTGGGAAGGGATTTGAAAACCATTAGTAGGTGGATTTGGTTGGAAAACTGTGCTCAAGTGACGAGCGAAAACATTTGCCTTTTCTACTTCGCTGCGTGCCCAGCCTGTGCTCACCTTCTACTGGTTCCTTTATTCATTTATTGGCCTTCCAGAGAGAGATCTTGCTAGAACATGTGGGAGTTAGTTTACTTATGTGGTTGTGTTGCTCGATTTTTTGGTGGAGCTTTAGAGCTTCCTTTAATTTCTGAGATCTGAAAGCCTGCCATTCACGTCTGAGACGGCGTTTGTTTGAAACTAGATTTTCAATGTGGCTGTTGGATATAATTCTCGCTTTGTTTGTAGCTTTACTATTCCTAGGAGTAGATAATTCTGCTGCAGAGGTGACCATTTCGTTGAATATTTGGACAAATTCTTCTATGTCCTCTTCTCTCTCCAACTCGGGATTAGTATGGATGTGACTGCTTATATATTTTTTATTCTTTAGCCAATTAGTTCGAGGTGAGGTTAGTCTGTAAGGATAATCAATTTGTTTCGGCTGTTCAAACACACAGAAGGTTACAGGGGAGTGATCGGAGGATAGGCCTTGGCATGTTTCAGTAGAAATCATTTTACTATCAATTTGCTTGGTAATGGCAAAGTCGATTAAGTCAGGAGTTTTTCTGGGATCTGTTGGCCAATAAGTAGGCTGCCTTGGAGAGACAAAGTTGAGCTTATTGCGGAAGTTGAGGATTGTATTGTAGAGTTGCCTGCCTTTTGGATTGACGAGGCCAGAACCCCAGTGCGTATGCTTGGCATTATAATCTCCAGCAGCCAAAATCCTGTCTCCTAGAGTATTGAAGAAGTCCTGGAATTGCTTTTCAGGAATTGAAAATCGCGGCGGACAGTACACTGCGGATAGTGTCAAGTTTTTATTGTTACATAGCAAGCATAAGGATGTAGCTTGTAGATAATTCTTTGAGTATGACTCTAAGGAGTAATGTTTTATTCTATTTCGGATCAATAATACCGGTACCTCCATGAGCCTTACCATCTGGGTGATCTGTTTTATAAAATCTGTATCCTGGTATGCCAAAGTTATATCTATTAGTAAGGTAGTTGAAACTATAAGCATTACATCAATGTCTTTTTCGGACATATAGTTTTGGAGTTCGTGTTTATGTTGGTTGATACCGTTTGCATTCGTTAGCTTAGCTCTTTCGAGGATCTTATTTAAGATCTTAGAGAACTTCAGAACAGCAAAGTAGGATCTTTCGAAGATTTTAAATAAGATCCTCGAAAGAGCTAAGCTAAGATCTTCGAAAGATCCTATTTTGCTGTTCTGAAGTTCAAGCTGAAAACTTCGCGATTTTAGCTCGGATCGTTTCGACCCCTGGGTAGAACACTCCCTCTCTCTCTCTCTCTATGTTTTCTGTTGGTGTGTGTTTGAACGACTGCCAGCGGGTCGACGAGAGGAAAATGCAGGAGAATTAACGAACTGATCGGGAGAGGACTACACAGGATCAATTTTGTTTTCTAAGCAGCACTCGCGTAGCATCCCACAAAGTTAAAATCAGAATATTAATTTCAAAACCGGAATATTTCAATTTCAGAAATTCTGTTTATATTTACGAAAATGTTATAAATTTGTAATATTTTGTAAATAAAACAGTAGGGTTATCAAATAATAATGTGTTTCATTATCAGTGTATACAATGTTTGGTATGTACATATTTAATATTAATATAATAAATAAATTAGAAGTATTATGAACCAATATGGAGATCATGAAGAGCGATTATCCATTATCACTCGTTTTTTTCTAAAAGATTGCTCGAAAAAAGTGGTTTGTTTTCTAACAACCATCGAGAACACTTGAGAAATCCAAACTACAACGTCGAACTATAAAACGCGAGCTCGATCTTGAATTCGCAGCTGCATCGCGTTTTGGTATGAACATGAATTTTTTCACCATTCGCGTGCCAATTTGGTGATTGAGCGATTAAAATGTTTCTGCCCAGGAGTAAAAATTTACATCGCTTACGACTGGCAAAATCGGACTCGTGTTTCGTACTTTTCTGTGAACGACTGACAAAAAAAACTTTTTACAAACAGTGGTTCCCATCTGTATATTTTATTTCTTAAGTATTTTGTGACAATATATTGTATATTGTATATTGTGACAACATTCAATTTTATATGTATGTATGAATGTATATATACCAGGGGTCGAAACGATCCGAGCTAAAATCGCGAAGTTCTCAGCGGGTACTTGAGAACAGCAAAATAGGATCTTTCCAAGATCTTATGGGCTTGTTACACGATACATCTTGATGTACATCATCATCAATGTGTTAGAGAAATTGAGAGAAAAATCTATGTATGCGTCACACAGATGATGATCGCAAGATCCCAGAGAAAAAATCTAAATTTTTTGATATTTTGCTCTGATCATTGTTCTCTCGCTGTCAGTTTTACTCTCTTCTCGCTCTCAATGTGCCTATTCTTCTACAATTTAGTACAATTTTGCTAACATATGGTCGTTTTAACATTTTATGTCAAAAATATGGAACTTTTATCCATTGTTTTCTGCCTTTCTAGTGCATTTTTTTCACCCAAAATCACATATTTCTCTTTGTGGTGTTATTCTGCATTAAATGCAATTGCACACAAAATTTCATGACAAAAAATACATGACGTCACACCAAAAATAGCGCCAAACACGGACAACAGAAACCAAACAGATTTTGACAGCAGAACGTCAGCCGAAGAGCCAAAAATTATGAACAGCTGATATGATCAGGCAAAAGATTGAACCGTGTATGGCAAACTGCGATCCACACAGACACGAAATGATCTGTGATCATGATGTACCGTGTAACAACCCCATTAGGTTCGCTCTTTCGAGGATCTTATTTAAGATCTTCGAAAGAGCGTACTTTGTTGTTCTGAAGTTCTCTACCTGCTAGATCGCTACGGTTTCTCGGGTTTGAGAAGATTGAGACCCGAACCAGAGAGCAGGGTGAGACCGGTAGTAAAATATTCAAGAATTTTTGAAAATATTCAATAGTTTTTGAAACTATTCAATATCTTTTGAAATATAAAGAAGTGTCGATTCGACCATTTCAATCAAACACAGGTCATGTTACAAAAATGTATGAAATTGTCTAATCGTCAAAATTCATGAATTTTTACTACCGGTCTCACCCTGCTCTTTCGCTCTTTCGAAGATCTTAAATAAAATTTTCGAAAGAGCGAACCTAAGATCTTCGAAATATCCTATTTTGCTGAGAACTTCGCGATTTTAGCTTGAATCGTTTCGACCCCTGATATATACCTACTCCTCGATTGTTGTCATGTATGCATGTATGTAACAGTAACAGAAAGAAATACAAATCCCCGCAACATAGACATCCTCGAAACGCCGTTGAGAAGTATAAGTAGGAGAATTTACATATATCATCTACAAATGTCATCTAAATCCCCTTGCAGTTTAGAGCAAATTATTGTATATGCTGGGGCGGTCATCGGGCGATCATGGGAAATCTGAACATGAATGTGTGTCCGGTTATAGGAACTTTGATTGTACATTAGAAACTGTATGAACCTCATACCTTGCTTTCCGCCGAATTCATGATTTTTCGACTAAGTCGTTGGCTCGTTCTGTTCTCCTTTGCATTGGCTTCCAAACTAATCTGATATATTTGCTGCTCCCACATCTAAGACAAAATGTTATCATACATTATATAGTATATGGCCCCGTGGTTACCGAAAAGTCAAACCTTGAAGTTTTTGTCCGACCTGAGACGCCTCAACATTTGGTACAAATTTCCATTGATCGTACACGTCAGCCAGTTGACTCCCTTCTCCAAATTCGCCTTTGAACGGCGGTTGCAGTAGCACATCCGCAGGCTGCTTGAGAAACTGTTGGCCAACGATTGCAGGCCGAATGAGTTTTCAATGTCATACAGGTTGAGGCCTTCGCGGGCCAAGTCGGATTTGGTCGCCACCAGTAAGACTGGCTTCCCTCGCATGAACGGGTGTGCCAGAATATATCTCAGCAAATCGAACGAACGTTTTAGCTGTCCGTACTCCGCTGACATGTCGAAACAATAAATAATACCCATGCACTACGAACGCACTTTATTGATTAGTAGCACAATTGCCAACCTCCAACTCACTGTCAAGAAATAATGATGCCATATCTTTTGCATCTCGGTATTGCCGCCGACTTCAGTTATGCAGAGACTGTAGCTGGTGTCTGTACGCTGTTGGCAGAAGAACTGGACACCGTTGGTCGTTTCGTCTGTGACACGTTCGATTCCGCTGATCAAATGCCCCACCTCCGTCTTCCCACTCTCCGGCAGACCGAGCAGCAGGACCTTCAGTTGTCGTAAAGGAAATGTGCCGATACTAGTGTTTGGTCTTTATATTTACGGTATTTAACAAATATCACATTTATACCTGTTATGTTTCCGACAACAACAGCATTTGCCAAATTTCAGGCCCATTTTGTTTCAATTAATGACTACGTTTCTTTCTTAGACTGAAGATATTGCGGCACTAATTTGCTTATATGTATATATTTGTACTGTGCAGCCATCCACATATCCGTCTCTATAGTAACTGTTTGTTAGGTATTACTCGACCAAATTGCTACAGCGAAACCTATCATATTAATTGGCCTAATCCTACTTGACTGAACGTCAAATTTTAAAAACATATTTTTATTTATTCAAAACAATTTAATTGTTTGGTAAATAATTAAGTAGTGCCAGTAACTTTAAATGCAAAATAAATACGACAGTGTATTTCGTTGTTTTATACAGTTACAGTGATCAAATAGGATCAATTCCGATAGTTTTTGATAGCTTATCGATATCTTGTGGGCATATATATTATTAAAGACTGTTTCTGCATACATTTACTTACAGCATGCTTTCCGCAAAATTATATTGCTCTTAGTAGCACAGTAATAGCATCTTTACGAATTAACTAAATTCATTGAACTATGTTAATTTTAGTGGAACGTAACTTAATATATAAAATCGCTTATGCGTATGTACAGTTGTGCTCAAAATAATAGTAGAGACACGACTGATATGCTCGTTATTTTTTTGAATTTATTTATTTTTACATCATCCTGTTTGCATCCGTACTGTCCAATCTATTGTAATAGAACTTGCCATCCCTAGTGAGTTGAGTGTTATCGATTACGAGTAGTGCGATCTCTAAATTGCACTTTTCGTCGTTTGCGGTTTGTGGCAGTTCGGACATGAACATGGACGCCGTACCAAAGATTATAAGATTGGAAACTCGAAATTTCGCATCAATGTGGTTGTGAAATTGTCTGATGGTGTGTGTGACATACCAACAATTCACGGCAGACAAAACAGAAACTCAACCCTAGTAGACCCTATATACTACTCTAGTAGACCCCATATTCAACTCTAGTAGACCCTATATTCTCCTCAAGTAGACCCCTTGGCGACAACTGTCATTTTTGTTTTGACTCTTGTTCTTCTTCTTCATATTCATAAGAAACTTGAATTTGAAATATTAGTAATAAGGAAGTTTACTGCAATATATTCCATGTCTTCCCTAAAACAGATTTTCGTATCAAGTTTTAGATTTTAACTTTTGTTAAATATGGTCTTTTAGCCCCAAAAATCGAATTTAAAAATTGGTATTTTTCGAGAAATTTCATTTCTGAAAATGAAATAATTTAATTCAAACAGCTGTGATTTTTTTCACCACGCATTGTTTTTGTGATGCCACTGTGAGGAAATTGGATTTCCCCATCTCTGAATTCTCATTTGTTATGGGAATTTTTTATAAGAAAATATGTGAAATATAGTTATGTTTTGTGAATTTAATAATCATAAACTATTATACTTGCAGTTTTTATACATTTTTGAAATAATTCGTCTCTTGCTGGTATAATTATTATATCAGTTATATTGAATTTGCAAATCAAAATATTAATTTTAATGATAGAATTTTAATATTAACAATATAATTGGGAATATATATAATTTTAGTTTTATTCAATAAACCATTAAAAAAAGAAAAAATGTCCAATAACTGAATAAAATATCCCCATTCTTAATTACAAGATATGGTAGCCTTATAAAATTGACATTATTTAGGTGTACTCATGGACACAATACGTGTGAACGAAATCTCATAAAAAAGAGCCGAGGATTTGACATCTGTCAAGAGTTTCGAATCTTTTAATCTTTGGCCGTACTTCGAAGGCGACAAAAACTTAATTTATGCGATAATAATCCAAATTTCTCTAAACGCTATACGTTATGGATTTTTGATATTAAAGCTTCTATTTCAGCTCTATTAGAAATGTATTAAAAAACAAATTGCACCGCAGTGAGTTTTTAAACTAATTTTATATACATATGATTTATTATTTGTTTTCAGAATGAAATGTGTTTTTTTCCTACCTATAACCGCAAAGCAAATGGGCAGCCAAACCGTTTGTCCGATCTTTATGATGTTTTTACATAATATCCCTGACTGACACGAGGTAAACATAGGATACTATAAAATAATTTTAATAATTTTTTCTAACAAATTCAATAATTTCATAACTTTAACCACAGTAAAATCTCCCATTGGAATATAATTTGAAATTGACAACAAAGTTCCGAAAAACGTAAAGAAACTCTAGGAATCCAGAGTCTTTCTTCATACATGGGTAACTAGGCAAACTGCGAAGCAGCCCCGGTGCGCTAGTAAAGAATAATGCAAATTAATATATAAAAGAATTTATTGTATAATTTTGGGTTGGCATATATTTTATTGAATTTTATATACAGTATCGGACAAAACTAAAGCACGGAAAATAACTCGTAGGCATTTGCTGTAAAAAAATTTTATTCAACTCTCTAATTCATTGTTTTGTATTTTTTAGAGTATTAATATACATTTATTTATATAAATTATCTTTATTTTAATACCAGACTTCACTAAAGAAATTACAAATTGCCTACATCAATAAACATATGTATGTATATCGAATTTCTGCGACAAAACTATAGCCCATTGTACCCATATTGAAGAAATAATAATTTTTTTTTTTCTTAATTTTTCTTTTCGAATCCTTGGTTTATATATGCTTATATCTACATTGTATATTACATCCATAGAAATACTCTTACAAAATTTTTGATTTTGTAATAATAAGATTTTTCCATTATGTCTACAGTTAAGATTAGCTTAAAACACATTCTTTCAGCTCCGAACTCTTCGAAACCGTAATTATCTTCTCAAATCTCTTTGCTTTTCCATAGGGTATATATAGAATTGAGCGTTTATGGGATGGGGGGAAAAGAAAGAAAAATAGTATTTTATGAATTGTTTTTAATTATTTTACTTATATAAAAGATTGAAGAAAGTGCTTTCGTAGATGCGGAATGAAATAAATAAAGTATTCGTACGCAGCTACATCAAACTCTAAAGCTAAAAATCAGTTATATGTGCACGAACTTAACCTCTTCAAAGCGGTAAATAAACGGAGCAACAAGTATTTATTCAGTCTAATGTTATTTTTGTCCATTCTTCTTGAATAATATCATACAGTACTCAGCATATTCTCAATAGGATATATTGTTTTGATGCTCTTTTTTAGGTTGATTTTCTCCTGACCCTTTCCAAAAATATAATATGCACTAATATTACACTGCCTAAAAATATAATAATATACACTGCCACTAATATTACACTAGATCCCAAGTGACGCGTTAGAGAAACTTATGCTTTAAAAAAATTAGTTCACCACTATGAAATTTGATTAATCGTAGTATTTTTGAAAACTAGCTTATATTCAATTAGTGTTATATTATTATTTTGTTTATATTTAATAAACATTTTCGTTTTAGTAATTGTACGAAAACATTAATGCTACACTATAAAATTACATACAGGAAATGAAAAACCAAAAAACCATGGAATGTAAAAACACACATACACTGTTGAAATACAACTTGTTTATTTATGTTTGATGTTTTCATTTACATTTGCTTTTGTATTTTATTGAAAAACATGTAGAATATTTTCACTTCATTAAATTCATGCGAAATAACCAGTTGTGTTATCTTTTTTGTAAAAATTCCTTCCGACCGAAACGAAACTTTGGTGAGTTATTGTAGGAACAGTCGCGAAGGTCCCTCAAGAAAAAAATGCAAACATTAAATTACAACAGTCATCTTCCCTTTAAAGTTCACGGGAGAATAAATTACCAGGAGTTTCAAGTTCCCTTAACAATTTATAACACGAGTTATCGTGTTTGGTGTTACTAAAATGTAAAATAATAAACTACAGTTTCTTGAAATAATTTTCAATGAAAATACGAAATTACAAATATATTTGAGTTTATTTTCCCCTCGTTGTCTTATGTGAGCATTTTTTAATACATATAATTATTTTATATGTCACTAAACAATATTAAAACAAAAACACAATAATGATACCAATAATTGCCGCTAGGCCTACCAATAATTGGGAAATATTAGATGGTATTGTCATATCAACATATGTTTCCATTGAAAGATGTTGCGTGTAGGAGATGAAGCCAGTTCTTATGAATCTATACCGAGACAAATTTTCTTTCTTGCATTATGAGAGAGAAAGAGCATTCTTACAATTCTTCACAAAATATTTGTGTACAATTTCTCACATATTTCTATTTTAACTTTCTTACGATACTTTTAACGATTTTCTTTAGATGATATTTTTTCCTTCGCCATGTTAAGAGAATTAGTTATTTTGGTATCACTACACTTCCGTTTTAAAGGGTCTTGTGGTGTATATTGAATAAAATTTCTTGACGATGCAGTATTTTGCCATCTTATCTGATCCGATTTATCGGTGTATTTTCGATCCATAATGCCCTTTTCCAAAATATAAGGTCCTTTTTCTCCTCAATTTTTGCAAAATGAAGTTGTACGTTTATATATAAACTCATGGTCAAAAAAAAAATATGTACACCCTTATGAAAATTTGTAATGGTAATATTTTTGGAATCTGGTATATATTCAAGCAGGTTTATATTTTTAATTAAATAATTATACTTTTTCACAACTTTTAAACCATTGAAGATAGTAGGGATTGATATATATATATATATTCATATATACATATATATATATACATATATATATATATATTCATATATACATATATATATGTACATATATATATATATATATATATATATATATATATATATATATATATATATATATATATATCTAAAAAGTGGTCATAAAAATAAATAAAATTAAACTTAAAGTACTTTTAGTGTCACGAAAAGGATTAATACATCAGTATAGCCTTAAACTGAATGATAAAAAAAAATTGGTTAAAAAGTGACAGAAAATTTCCTCGACTCGTAGTAAATTTGTTAGATGTGTCTATTAATAGTGTAGAAGACCGTCTGAGTAAAACAAAACGTTGAATCCAGTGGTAAATCCAAAAGGATAAGGCTCGTTCTATGAACATCTTCAGAGCCGAAATGAGAAAAATTAATTATTTTATTTCTTCACAAACTGTTTAATAGTGTTCAAAACTTTCCAATTAACCCAGAAAAATTGCCTGATATATTATAATGCTTCTGAATTAAAGTATTGGACAACTTTCGGTTAGGTGTGTAGTTTATGAATTAGAGGACCAGGGTTCCGGTTGCGATAGCATCCACTTCTTAGCTAACAATAGACAGCATAAATTTGACATGTAGGTACATACAATTTGACATGTATGTTCAAAAATTAAATGCATCACCTTGAATCATTTATAGTTTCTTATTCTAAAATGAAATTCAGCAATTTCTAATCTATCTTAAAATGAGAGAAAAGTTACAACATCGTATACAAAATGTGTCAAAAAAAACACAATTAATAATTAGAAAATTTATTTTATGTTTTGGAATTGACGGAAATAATTTTTTTTTTCGAAGTATGTATTTATAAATTTTTTCAATTTCCTCCTACATATTACTAATTTTTATCATAAAAGTTTGATGCAGTATGATGACTTTAGTGTAACACTATATATGTACTAATGTGGTCAAAAAATAAATGCATCACTTTGAAACCATTAATAGTTTCTTATTCTGATTAAAATTTTAAATAATAAAAATAAATTAAATTTTCAGCAATTTCCAATCTATGTGTCAAAAATATCTCAATTACCAATTAAACAATTTTAGTTTTATGTTATGGACTAATTGAAAATAAAACCAACCTTTAACTGATTAAAAACTTTTTTAAGCAGCACAAAAATATGTTTTACAATAAATTTTTAGAAAAGTACATTTATTGGAATTTTGAAATTTATCGAATTCTTGTTTTTTGCAAAAAAAGGAAAATGTATCCAGTTGATTGAACGTTCTACGTTATATTTTTAAATAACACTTAGTTACACATAATTCGCGTGGATAATTGAGAATATGTTGCTTGTAGCAAAAATATATATATTATAAAAATTTTGTTGAGTAGTATTATTAGAGTCGAAGTTCGTTACTGAAAAAAAAATCTCTAAAGATCAATGAAGACGTCCTACATAACAAAATGTTTGTATAAAATATGATCGCACGTCTTCAAACTTTGAATTAACATCCAATGTAGCTAATATTTTGACCACTAATAAAAGGCATTTCCAGAAGGATTATGTCCCTGGAATAAAAAATTGGAAATTCCTGTAACATTCTAATATATGTAAAATATTTACGTAACTAAATTGTGCAATTTTTCAATTTCCACATGAATATAAACAAGGATTCAAAAAAACTAGGAATAAAAATTTTAAAGTGGTGTAATTATTCTTTGACAATATGTGTATTCAATGTCATGGAAATAGATACTAGCATCTATGATAAGCCTTTATTGATAATATTTAATAGAATACTCTACAATTTATTAACGGAACCACTAAAGTACAGTACGACATTTTACAAATTAAAAACTGAATGACATCCAGATTTCTGCACTCTGTGTCCATCTAAAGCAAGCATCAGTAGGTTAATATTAAATTAAGATCTATAATCATATTACGATCTAGTGCACTAATTCAATTAAAGTACATATCTTGTAAGAGGAAAGGCAATCAAAACATACTCTTTATTAGTACTATTATATTTGAAACAAAAAATGTTATAAAATGAAAAAAAAGAAAGAAATATAATTGAAAACATATTTAATTGCAATAATGAGTGTTCGTCCAATGTTGAGATGTTCAATGATCTTGATATTATATATGATTTGTTGAGTGTTTTAATGTTTTCACAACACGTAATTAAATACTGCAAATAAAAGTAAAAATATAAGAAAGTATTGAAAAATTACAGATGATGATTGCAACAGCAAAAACGAAGCAGAAGGGTAGAGGAAAAATATAATAAATGTCAAGTAACATTTTTGAATGACAACGTTCAGTAACAGCAGGATGGCGACAGTTAATTTTCTTTAATATACGTATAAAATATTAAAATATACTCATACACATTTACATTATTTTTAATAAATAAATATGTGTGTGTATATTTTACACGAATATAAAATACGGGATGAATATATGAAATAAATTTAAAAGTGAGTACCAGATACTTCTTGTTCATTTGTTCCCCGATTGGATGACCCAGAAGACTTATTCGATCCGTTTGTTATGGTAACTAGAAAATTTAAACTGTCATTGAAATATAACTATATAGTATACAGAATACCTACTTTGATTTGTTTGATGAATTATGGAAGTAATATCACTTTGTGATGCTGATATATCTTTGCTAGTTAAAACGTCTGAGCTACTGGAACCTAAAATACATAGAATAATTACTATATTATATTCAATGTATATCTATCCTTTTTACCCGATGAAATATGCCTTTCCGTCAATCCATACTGTATAGGTTGATATCCATGACTTGGATTATATGTTGCTGTGATGATATAAATATCATATTAATTTATAAAACACAAATATATATAAATTGGTTTATACCTGTATATGGCATGTATATTGGTGGATTTGGTAAAGGGGCTATGTCGCTTGTAATACTTTCCGTATCGCCCAGACTAGCTGCTGAATGACCTAAAGGGAAAATATTAAAGACATAGCATCAAATGTTTGCCAATAATGTTCTGGAATTATTATAGTTCAATTAATGTACTCACAGTTTTTGTTTCTACCATCGCTTAAAACATAGTAGCATTGTTCGGAAAATGTCAACTTGTTGACCGTATGTTTAATGTAATTATTCCTTAACATTGAGGATACTATCCGCCTGGCTTCTCGCCGATCCTGCACATCTTCTACATTTTCCAAGACCCAATTCACAGCATCGGCACCTATCAAAAAATATTCATACTATATTTTTATGTAACATTTTTATATTAAAAACAATATTTTTCAATATTTTCGTCAAAAATATATTGTTCCCACATATAGCAAATAATTTGAAGTACTAAGGTAGCACGAATCTTTCAATATTTTCGTCAAAAATATATTCATCCCACATATAGCAAATAATTTGAAGTACTAAGGTAGCACGAATCTTAGGAAGTTCAGGAAGTTCAAAATGGGTGTAGTCAAGCTATAAAATATTCATAATCGGATTATATATGATTATATATACTTTACCAATAAAAGCATTTGGAATTGTAATTTTGAGCCACATTCTATCACGTATCTCTAAGCCACTATCCGGTTTTGTCATCGCTTTAACAATTTCTTCCAAATTATTTTGATCTAATCTTTCCTTAATTGGTTCTGTAATATCTGGTATAATACTATCATGTGACGTCAATGCTTGTGTATGGGCTACCCAAGCACCTGGATCAATAGGCCGTACCGGTTCAGTACGCGGTATTGTAAAGTAGCCTACGATATCAAAAATTAAATATTAATATGATAAGGTTATAGATTATGTTATGTTGGATGTTTACCTTTTGGATTTGGATCCCAGCATTTTGCTACAACCAATTTAATTGGTCCCGGTTTTTGTACAACTTCTCTCAAAACACGAACAGCTTCATCGTTTGTCATATTTTCGAAATTAACATCATTTACCTAATACTTACATATATTCAAATGAACTCATAATAATAAAAAAACAGATCGTATATTACCTGTAAAATCATATCTCCAGGTTCAATTCTACCATCAAGTGCTACAGCACCACCTTTCATAATACTACCGACATAGATACCTGATTAAATATAACATATATCCGTAAAATATATAATATATTAATTATATCTTACAACTCACCTCCATCCCCACCTCTATTGGATTGCCCCACAATAGATATACCAAGGAAGTTTACAGCCTCCATATTTATCGAAACTGTTATTATGTTGAGTGACATTGTCGAATCCGTAATTGATGAATAACTAGATGTGCGTGACATGCTGGGTGCACGTTTTTTACGTCTTTGTGGTTTTTTGCGAACTTGCAATCTTTGTATGCTACTACATTCCGTCATGTCTCTGTCTAATGTTATCTCCGATTCAGTCCCAAAAAGGCTTGTTGAATCTAAATCACTCGATAATACAGATGCTGACTGATATGTTAACTGAGGTAACGCTTGATTTATGACACTACCAGATCCCACAATCGCCATACTATTCATACCAGCACCACCTAAGCCCCCCACTCCTCCAACAGATTGGGAATTGATAACACCGCCAACAGATATTTTTTGCAGAAGAGTTTGAGAACGCGAATTTGTGCAAATACCTCCAACACCACTGGGTCTATTTTCAATTTCACTTATTGGGACTTCTGAGCAATTATCAGATTGGTTTGAGCCATCAGCAGACACCAGCTGTATATAATAAATAAGTTTCATAATAAACAAACGGCTTACAAAAATATCTTAAAAAAATATGATTTAATATAATGCATACCCAAGAAACTACACGTCCATTAAAACAAGGCAATATTGTAGAATCATCTGCAATTTCTTCTTTAACAACACTACATTACAAAAAAGAAGTATGTAACAAATTAATTTTAAAATTCATATAACGCTATACGAACCCGAAATCAGCGTCCATGGATTTAAAGAAGTATTTGTAGTTATTATTTTGCTTGTTCAAAACCATTTTAAAATCCTTTAGTGTGACATGCGATGATGGAAGGGCGATTTTCACCAAATACGGAGTCGTCTCATCATCAATATGATATATTACTTTTGTTTCTTGACAATTGTTCTTATCCGTATCCATGTTTTACCAATTCGAAACGTAGATATACCACTTAATATTGACGACAATAAAAATCAAACGGAACAGTTTGTAAACTGTAGAAAATAAAGTGCAATGTATAATTAATATAAAAATTAATCGAAAACTTCTGTAGTCATACAAAACATTTGTTTATACTCTTCTTTTAATGGTCATAAATATGCATGTATGGCATTGTAAGGATGTGTCACATTGTCACATTGCATCTATTTTTTTCAGAATTCAATGAAATCTTATTAGAGACGAACAACAGTGCATATTTAAATCTTTATAGATTTTCGTCTAATATTTTAGTGTGACTTTTTTACGGAATACCTCTTTAATTTTTCGTGAGTTCAAATAAACTCGATCAAAACACGCCCATGAGATTAACAATTAATTCAGATTTCGTCTCTGTCTAACACTGACCACGGACACACACCAACAACAATGTATCCAACAAAGGCAAACAACGACACGAACATTGATATTCTCGCTTTTCTCAGACTCCGTACACCGGCAAATCTTCCTAATGGTTAGGTACTTTTAACAATTCTTGCAGTTAAACAATAGAATTATTGACAGCGAATTCATTGTAACACATTTTACTAACATGAATGTTTTGTTTTCCCCCCACGAATTTCACTTTAAAATAAATAACTCCTTACAATGTATGTTTTTCACGGAATGTTGTATTGCAACATGGCATAATTATTTGTTTAACTTTCTACAAATTCCGTTTACTAAAGGGAAAATGTTTTGCTCCATCAACGGAATTTTGTTATTTCTAGCTTCTCCTTTCAATTGAACTGAAACCTTTCACCGAATACTTTCTATAATTCAAAACGGTGCTGCCACACTAACTAAAAAACTGGGAAAATTTTTCCAAAATAAATTTAAAAATATAGATATGGGCCGGAGTAAAGATGAGCTAAATTTTTTAATGATATGAAAAGTATTAATATTTTGTACTCCTGTAACCAAACAACTCTTAGAGCATTACAAAAATCTATTATTTGCAAATACAAATATGCCAGAATCTGTTTCTCCAAAAAATGAGTATCTGATTTATTACTCTAACCCGTGAGTTACTTTGGTGTGACACTATTGTCGTCTCTCTTTATCGATGAACCACACATTCAAGAAATGCAGTGTTACCACTAAAATGCTTATAAACACCAGCGATGCCAACTACACCGATATTTCCGTGTCCGTGCGGAAAAATGAAGAGTTTGTAAAAATATCGGTGTTATGTTTATGGGCCAAGTTGCAACTGAGGCATACTCGCGGCAAGGCATCTGAAGTATGCTCGGTAAAATACAATTGTGGCATGCGGCAAAAATAAAAATTTTTGTTAACTTTTTTTAAACCACAAAAATAAAGATATTTCTATGTTCTAGAGAAAACCTAATGGTACCATCGTGGTCAGCGCATTACTTTTATATGAAATTATCATTATTTATTTTTATTTCGTGAAAATAAAAATACTTGTCGCGAACAAAACAATATCTCTACGCGAACAAGTAATAAATATTGTCGGCGAACAAAGCGTTTTTTTCTCCGCAAACAAAACAAAATGTCTACGCGAACATGAAGAAAATATCTTTTGCGATCAAACCTTTTTGTTTTTTTCGCGAAAACGTTTTGTCTCCTCGAAAACGTTTATTCTTCATCTCGAAAACGTTTTTTATCTCTACACGAAAACGTTTTTTATCTCTACACGAAAACGTTTTTTTTCTCTACACGAAAACGTTTTTTCTCTACCTGAAAACGTTTTCAGCGAATGAATGAATGAAGGAATGGAATTGGTTCGCGATGGTTCTGCGTTTGCCTGTTGTGCTCGTTCTTTGCGATTCGTTAGGTAGGTACGTACGGTATTGGTAAAAAAATTGAGAACATGTCGAGTGAAGCAAAACAATGAATAATCCTGATCTAACTTAAAGATGGGACGTAAATAGTTATTTGTAGAAATAGAAAAATATGAACTAAACAAATTGTAGATTTTCTTTCAATAAATATTAAAACTGCATTTTGAATGTTTAAGAGCAAAAAGCATAAATGACATTGAAGTAATGTATGAAGTATTCATTCAAGTTCCTATCCTGCAGGTAGAACTCATTTCGTTGCCAAAAACTGTACCTACACCCACATATCTACCTACCTAACTCACAAGAAATGAGCTCGACCGTTGACCGGCGAATGCAGGACCATCGCGAACAAATTCTTGGAATCATTCATTTGACGCTGAAAACGTTTTCGTGTAGAGAAAAAAAACGTTTTCGTGTAGAGATAAAAAACGTTTTCGTGTAGAGATAAAAAAAGTTTTCGCGGAGGACAAACGTTTTCGCGGAGAAACCAAAACGTTTTCGAAGTGAAAAAACGTTTGTCGCAAAAGATATTTTTTCTTGTTCGCGCAGAAATATTGTTCTGTTCGCGAAAAGTATTTTTATTTTCTCGATCAAAAAAAAAAAAAAAGTTTTTGCATAGAAAGAAGTTCTAGTACGCGATCGATGAGAATCTTACATGATAAAAATATTTTTAACTGCTAATGATAAGTTCGACCGCGGACAGAACTTTTTACACGTCGCAAACGATATTAATTTTTTTATTTGCGATGAGAAACAATTGCATCGTTCACGAAAAGAATTAATTTTTCATCATTGATGATAGTTTTTTTATGGTGAAAAACCAAAGATTAGAGTTTTTGAGAGATATTTTACGAACCCTGGTTATATGAATGACATTGAAGTAATGTATGAAGTATTCATTCAAGTTCCTATCCTGCAGGTAGGACTCTTTTCGTTGCCAAAAACTGTACCTACACCCACATATCTACCTACCTAACTCACAAGAAATTAGCTCGACCGTTGACCGGCGAATGCAGGACCATCGCGAACAAATTCTTGGAATCATTCATTTGACGCTGAAAACGATTTCGTGTAGAGAAAAAAAACGTTTTCGTGTAGAGATAAAAAACGTTTTCGTGTAGAGATAAAAAACGTTTTCGTGTAGAGATAAAAAAAGTTTTCGCGAAGAAATCGAAAACGTTTTCTCGGAGGACAAACGTTTTCGCGGAGAAACAAAAACGTTTTCGAAGTGAAAAAACGTTTGTCGCAAAAGATATTTTTTCTTGTTCGCGCAGAAATATTGTTCTGTTCGCGAAAAGTATTTTTATTTTCTCGATCAAAAAAAAAAAAGTTTTTGCATAGAAAGAAGTTCTAGTACGCGATCGATGAGAATCTTACATGATAAAAATATTTTTAACTGCTAATGATAAGTTCGACCGCGGACAGAACTTTTTACACGTCGCAAACGATATTAATTTTTTTATTTGCGATGAGAAACAATTGCATCGTTCACGAAAAGAATTAATTTTTCATCATTGATGATAGTTTTTTTATGGTGAAAAACCAAAGATTAGAGTTTTTGAGAGATATTTTACGAACCCTGCTTCAAAGTTTTCAACACAATTCAAACACACTAAAAAGGGAAATATTAGGGGTATTCACGCATGTGAGTTCAATCCCGTATATTTGTTATCACTTGCCATACCGCTCATCTCCCCTGGCTGGACCCAGACTTGATTGAGCAGCTCAGGTTGAGCAGTTGAATATGTCAAATATTTTTAGAAAAAATTAATTAATTAATAAATTTTAAAATATATGAACGAAAACAAAAATATTTATTAATTTGATGTGTGGAATTCGAAAAAAGTGTAAATTTAAACTTATCTATACATCAATCTATATCTACTAATATATAAAAGAAGAAAGTTTTATGATCGACTAAAAAAATTAGCGAAACGGCAGAGAATATTTCCATTTTTATATTTACACAGGTTAGCTATCATAACCACAGTTATCTGTGATCATAACAGAATAGGACATAGGCTATATAAATTTAACACTAACCATTGAGGGATTTATGTGGGAAACACATTCGTTGCGGCAGCGACAATGCGTCAAACGTCAAAATATTTTTACATTTGTTCTTATGGAGATGATTATTTTGAATGCAACACGACGACAAGATAAAAATTGTCGTCCGTCGCAGCCGTCACCGCTGATTCACCGCTTTTTTGTCTTCTTTCCATTTATTTTTTCCATCGTTTTAATTTTATTTTTCAAAAATTACCATACAATTTAAGTACATTTTAAAATGTTTTCGGTGGTTTTAAGATTTATTATCCATCTGCTAGGTAACTGACCATTTAGCGTATATCCGTTTTTATTCAAGTGACGCAAAAAAGGTTGATGTGTACAGATGCAAAAAGGGATAAAAAAAAGAAATGTTACGATATATTTTTCATAATTGAGTTGGCCATACCAGCGACTTTAGGTTTGAAGGCATAGACGATGGGGGACGTGGTTCAGTGGCTAAGTGCGTAGCTTATGAGCTAGCGGAGCCGCGATTCGATTCCCGGCTCGACCACCTTCAATTTTTCTTTACGGCCTCCTCCTTTCGTTGAGCAATGGGAAACTTCCGAGAGTATTATTTCCCATGAAAACGCTCTCACCCCAGCCGTTCGGCTTTAAAACTGAATGTCTCTTTCATTGGTGTAAAACATTACAAACGCATAAAACCAATCAATGATTGCGAGTAGCTTTGTCAAAGCCCTCAGTAGAGTTGTAAAAGCCAATAATATCGTAGGCTCGTAGGAGCGTAGAATACGTACAATTGTTTTTGTAATTTCGAACTGTGAATCTGAATACCCCTAATGTCTGAAAGAAAAGTTAACGCACTTGTGGAGGATATCGAAGAAAAAGGTTCGTGGTCTATGAAAAAAAATATACAGTTTGAAATCGGTCATTCCAGACGTCGAAAATCTCAAAATGTCGGTTTGTTTACCTTCCCTCTTTTTTTTAAGTGTTGAACTGAAATGAAAAATCGGAAAAGATTATAATTAAAACGTAGTGGAGGAGTAGATTTCAAAAGTCTTCCAAAACTGAAGCAGATCTACTACGATCGTATTATGACTGAGCCAGGGTTGTCGTTTCGAATTTTTCAAGCGTGTTATAGCGCGTTCACACGAGCTAAATTTTCGGTTGAAAATCAGATTTTCAAAAAAGCCGTTCACACGGCAAAATAGATTTTCATACGTCAGATTTTCGTTTGGCGGTATTTCTTTCCTTTGTATTGGTGTGTATTCTACACACATTGTTGTCGACTTCTTCATTGTGTAAAGGGTAAAAGATTTTTGTGAAATAGTACTATTTTCAAAAACCACGGTTGCAAACCGAAAATTTCTTGATTTTCGATGAAAATCAGCCGAAAATCTGATTTTCAATTGACAGTTATTCCAAGGCGAAAATCAGATTTTCGGCTGATTTTCAGCGAAAATCGATTTTGGGCCAAAAATAAGCTCCGTGTGAACGCACTGTTATAGTGCGTTCACACGAGCCAAATTTTCGGTTGAAAATCAGATTTTCAAAAAAGGCGTTCACACGACAAAATAGAATTTCATAAGTCAGATTTTCGTTTGGCGGTATTTCTTTCCTTTGTATTGGTGTGTATTCTACACACGTTGTTGTCGACTTCTTCATTGTGTTGGAATGAATATGACATCAGGGTAAAGGATTTTTGTGAAATAGTACTATTTTCAAAAAAAATCAAAAAATCAAATGAAAATATGATTTTCATTTGGCAGTTATTCCAAGGCGAAAATCAGATTTTCGGCTGATTTTCAGGGAAAATCGATTTGGGGCTGAAATTCAGCTCCGTGTGAACATGCTACTGTATGTTTTTAGAACACATTTTTAGAAAAGTTCATTAGGGGTATTCACACCGACTGTGGTAATGTGGTAATTATAACCCGACTACTGTCATCAAGTGTGAATAACTGATTAATTTCACTGCCGAAAAATAGTACACTCTGACATTCTTATCAAAAAAAACCACAAGATATGAATTAAATTAATGATATAAATCACAGATTACCAGATATGAAACTTGAACTATCGCTTGTATGTTGTTGTTAAAATGGTTTGATGGTGTGTGTGAAAAACACAAAATAGCGCCAGCGGAATTTTTTGGAACCTACATTTGTCGTCGAAAAGCGCCAGCGGAATTTTTCGGAACCTACATTTGTTGTCGAAAAGCGCTTTATTATTCACCACTATTCACCTCCGCTGTCTGAAATTGCATCTCTTGTTCTTCTTGAGAAAGAATGTGAAAATTTTAAATTTTGGAAATCCTCCCTCCCTTACTTGTTAGAGCCTCAAGGCAATATACGCAATCTAGGCTATGCCCAAAAGCTATAGTTCAATTTTCAATCAATTTGGATTTCCCAAATCAACATAATCACAAATTACATTTCTGTAATTTTTCCAAATTTTTGATGTTTGGTAAATCTAATTGAGATGAAAAACAGCTGATTTGTTTCACCAAAAGTTGACTTTTAGCGATGCCACTTTTTTATAAATAATTCACCTCAAAATGTTTCGGATTAGAGATTGAATAAAATTTGCACTTACAAATGAGATATATATTTCAAATTACAAAAACAAATACAGATTATTGGCTTTACAGCACCCGAAGGGCAATAATTTGTGTTGTGCGTTTGTAATGCTTTACACCAATGAAATATACTCTAATGCCGAAAGACAGTCTAATGCCGCATCCGAACGTCTGGGGTGAGAGTTTTTTCATTGCAAGTAATACTAGCATTACTCGCCGAGATGTGAAGGCCGTAAAGAAGAATTGATGTTCCCGAAACGGGAAGTGAACCCGACACTGTCGACTCGAAAGCAATGCATTTAGCCACCGATGATACCTCCACGTATTTTAAAGCATTTCATATCTGAGAATCTGTGACTTGCTCACTATTAGTGTGGCAGAGAAAGTGAACCAAATTCCAAATAATGTACTAATATACCCACATTTATCAACAAAAGATATGGCATTGCACTATATTTGATGTTTAAGAGGTGAACTCACGTACACAATCTGTGTATTCACCAATCGCATAAAAAAGAGATTTTTTTTGACGTTTAGCCTCAAATGTCAGAAGTTTCATATCTGGTAATCTGTGATATAAATAACTAAAAATGTTATATACTATTATTTGTTTTTTTTTTCTATTGTAACGTTGGCAACACTTAGAAAATGGTATTGAACTCATTTTAATCAGGGTCTGGGCGTGGTAATGTGGCATCATGATTGTCGGTGTGAATACCCCTATTATGTTGCAATTTTTGACAAACGAAGTGTTTCCAAAAAAAATGAAGTGCCGTAGTGTTTTAGGTCAAAGTGAAGCGAACTTCAATTTAAGTAACAACGACAACCCTGGTCTGAACCCTGTCCACCAGGGTTCACACTCTACTTCGATCGAAGTAGATCTAATTCCGAAAATGGACTACGGTAGTAGCTTTTCTACTACCTTGAAGCCTTTTTCTACTTCTTTCACCTACTTACCTTTCTACACCTTAAATTTAGTTGAATGACTTTTATGAAAGCTGTTATATGAATGTTTTACATGAAAGTTTCCAGTAAAGCTATTCAATGACTTGTAGAAATCTCATAATTGCGGTGGCGAAATAAAAATTGGCACCACTTCAATTCAAAGCAACAGTTTCAGTTTTAAAAAAAATACAATACATACATACATGCTTGATTGAAAAGAGATGTTAAAAGTGAAAAACAACTGAAAAAATAAAATATTTTGAATCAAAATCTAAGTAGTGATCAATAATTGGTTTTAACTTGCATTTATAACCTAGCAGATACGACATCAGAACGTCATGCTCCATTGTCGAAGATCTTTGTTCTATGGAAGAAAACAGTGATGGTTGAAGTCAGGGTACGGACCTCGAGAAACTGAAATCGTAGTGAAGCGGGCCAAAAATCGTAGTGGAAGGCACATTTCCGAAGTAGATTTGAAAAAACTAAGTGATGAGCAAAAAAAAACCTCAATGAGCCAAAAATTTCAAATTTAGGATTCGAAATTCATGTGAAATGAACGAACTCATGAAGAAATTCCACTAAAAATTATTTTCAAAAAATCGAAGTAGATTAGAGTTCGGAGATTAGATAGAGGCGGAGTAGATTTCAAAAATTTTCAAAAGTGAAGCAGATCTACTATGATCGTAGCATAGTCCGAACCCTGGTTGAAGTTTCCAAAATTTGTGTATACAGCTGTGACAAAATGTCTAGGAACGATTTATAATTCCTTCCTTATGCAGTTTACAAAGATTGGATATTTTAACAAAATGATTTATTGCCGGGCTGGATAAAAGTATTAGAACGACTTCGAAAAAATCATAAAAAATACATTTGAATTTACGAATTTATACAATGTATGCGTTTTATACAACAGTAAAGAAATCGGAGAAGCCATTCCTAGGGAATATGACCAAGCCTTTTTATATATAAAAAGACTTGTTAAATATATATATTTGACCGTATGTAAACAAAGAACCCTGGTTAAAATGTATTTATGTAAATGTTTAAATAAATGAATATAACAAAGAAAACACTATATTTTTTTTTATATATAATATAGGCCCCAAATTCGAGAAAAACAGAACCCAATTCCTTCATTGGGCCGAATGATGAAACATATGTTTCTACTACTGTGTACTACCATGTACCATATTTTCTACTACTTTTCGATCGAATCTACTACCCAAAAAAGCACCCTCATAGCCGCAAAAAGTGTGAACCCTGCTGTCCACGGTCCTTTAGTTGGTATATTATAAATTTTGTGTACGGCGAGTTTATCGAAATAAGTATAGAAAATTTGTGTTTTGCGTATTAATAATCGAATTTCATTAAATAGAAGTAGAAATTTTGAATTACAATTGATTACATATACTTGAGACGGTCACTTCAAAGTCTAGAAGTGAATTCACTGATACGTCAAAGCTGTCGGAGTCGACCAATTGAATTTCGTTGGTTTTTAATTTAACTCAATTAACACAAATGCCTCGACGATGAATGAGTCTGACCGTTGTGTTTGTGGTACGTTGAGAAGTAAAAAGAGTTGGAGATAGAACCAACATGCATTGATTTGGAAGTTTTTGTTTGCGGTAGATAGTATCACCGGCATTGAAAATCTTTGACTTGGCGTCAGGAACATTTGTAGATAAACCTAATTAACTTATAATAAACATGTAAGTACAACCACTCTGAAGACAAGTCGTATTCCACCGTTAATGGACCATGACCGACTCGAAGTGACCTATATTTGACAGTATTTGAAAATAAAACTTTGTTCAAAATCAGTACACAGCTTCAAATGTTCACAAGTGGCCGTGTGTTAAGCAATGTTATTTTGCACTCTTATGCGAAGAGCAACCCATCGCGATTTCAATAACTCATTACATGTTGTGCAATTTCTAGTTATAATATGAACTGCAACGGAATTGTTATAATAGTTTTGTAATTACTTAGAAGCTGTACACTCACAGCTGTGGACAAATGTCTAAGAACGATTCATACTTCCTTATTAAGTTATAAAAAGGTATTTAAATTGTGTAAATTGATAAACAAATTATATTTTTTATTAGTAAATTTATATATGTTAATAAAAACAATATTATTTGGTAATTTCAGTATGGACCCGAATCCTAGAGAAGAGCTCTGGGTGATGTAAAAATGAATCTGGGAAGCTGAATATCGCAAATTTTAAAGAATTTAATACAAAAGTCAAACCCCGTAGTAAGCAAGCGTCCAGGCTAAGTTTTCATATGGTCTATCATAGTTGGTTATAAACCTAAATGGCTTTGAAACCTTATATTTTAACGTCCTCAATATATTTTTTATCTTTAGTTTGATTTAAATTAAATTTTTAAGCATTTTTTAAAATCGTTCTCAGACTTATGTCCAGGCGAAAAACTGACTTTTTGGTTAAAACATCCAGTATTTCAAAATTAGTATACTGAAGTTACCAAATAATGTTGTTTTTTGATTAACAAATATAAACATACTAATAAAAAATATAATTTGTTTATTAATTTACACAATTTAAATACCTTTTTTTAACTTAATAGGAAGTATGAATCGTTGTTAGACATTTGTCCGCAGCTGTATATAGAGAGTCCCATTATATTTATCATCGCTAGTCTTGTCAATTTCCATACAATTTTTTTTTTCAGTCTAATTTGGCAATTGCTGTGATAAAGTAAACAGCTTTGAGAAATAAAAGGATAATCATGTTGAGCACCAGTTATCATCCGTATTGCTGTTCTTGATCTTCCTCTACTATGGCAAATCGTTTCGGAAATATCTGTTTATTTCTTCGAGAAGTAAATTTCTATTCTAACTAAGGCAAACGTTTCATACCGATCGTTATAAAATATAATATAACTTACGGAGTAATAAATGAAATTTATTTAAAACGATCATCAATAATATGGGGGCAGCAATGGGAAGAAGTGGCGGAAATTTTCTTGATTCGCTGCCAACACAGGTATTATTGAATAAAAATGCTCAGTACATTCTGACGACGTAAATTCCATATAAATTTATTAGGGCACATTACATGTTGTTATGCTTGGCTTGGATTCGGCAGGAAAAACCACGGCATTGTATCGAATGAAATTCGATCAGTACCTGAACACAGTACCAACTATAGGTTTTAATTGTGAGAAGGTAATGCATTTAAGTAGACTCGTATAAGCAATACTTACGTAAGGTTGTATATATTTCAGGTTCAAGGAACTGCGGGAAAAGCGAAAGGAGTACAGTTTTTAGTTTGGGACGTTGGTGGGCAAGAAAAACTACGACCGTTGTGGAGAAGTTATACACGGCAAGCCAATATTTTTAATAACATACATATATATATAATAATTAACAAATTTTTTCAGCTGCACCGATGGTATTTTATTTGTAGTTGATTCCGTTGATGTTGAACGAATGGAGGAAGCTAAAATGGAACTCATGAGAACAGCGAAATGTCCAGATAATCAGGTATAGAAACTACTACATATTTTTTAATCTATACATAACTTGGAACTACTTTGCTAGGGTGTTCCAGTGTTGATATTAGCGAATAAGCAAGACTTACCGGGTGCACGTGAACCGAAAGAACTAGAGAAGCTTTTGGGTTTGCATGAACTGTCACCGATGTATCCTTCGTTGAATATATCCTTGATGAGTTCAAGTTCTTCTTCAACTGGCAATATTGTCAGCGGCAGCAGTGGAAGCAGTAGTTCCGCTCAAACACATGGGAATAGTTTAACGTTACAGGATCAACCAACAGTACAATACAGTTCACTTTCATCCTCCGCAATAACACTGTCATCGACAATAGAAACAGCAGCTGAAGGACCAAGCCATTTAAATTTTCAAATGCATAAACATATACAAACTTCACATAAGGAACATCTTACGAAAACATCGAAGTCGTTTCCATCATCAGCAGCTACTTCGCCCACAACACATACTAGCAATCAATTACTAAGCGGTGGTAAATCGAATTGTACTATACCTTCACCAGCACCGAACAAAGGCTGGTATATACAACCAGCTTGTGCAATTACTGGTGAAGGTTTGCAAGAGGGGCTCGAAGCACTCTACGAAATGATAATTAGACGTCGGAAATTGAATAAAGCTTACAAGAAGAAGCGGTAATAGTTCATAAGTCTAATAAAAAGATAATGGTGTCGCACACTTCGGGTTTAAAATGCATTAATTGTTGCATCAAGTAAATTGTAATAATTGTAAATTGCAACAGACGTCAAGTGCAAATCGCTTCAAGAGTCAAGAGATGATTTTTTATGAAGTTCGCTATTCACAGCCAGCTTATGGGAATTTATTGGTTGCATAAACACATGCTTATTAATCGACCGTAAATGTATTGTAAAGGAAATCAACACCATTTAGAATATACATAGATTACTGGAAAACAGGCTGCATAACATAGACTGATAGTTAGTCTCATTATATATTGTACAATTCTTTACATAAAAGTGTATGAAAATATATAATATATAATATATTATGTAAATTTATATGCGTACATGTGAAGAATAATGGATATATATGTATATAGCGCCTGCGCATTCTTCTATTGAATGAATTGATCGATTTCAATTTGGTTTTTGGTGTTTTTAAGAATATAAACGATCATGTGATGTGATTGACACATTCAGTATTTAAGTGGAGTGTTTTTTTTTTATAAGCATGGTTCATAAGAGTATGTCAGTCGTGTTTCAAAAATGTAATTTAAAATATTATAAGCGAACCACAAATTTCGTTATTATTCATTTGTATATACAATAATAGATTTAAAGGTAATTGCTATAATGACCAAAGAACATTTTGTTATCTATTTCTGAGCTATACCAATAAATTTTTATTTGAAATTATTCGTTCATGAATATAAATTAAGCATAAGTTATTCTAGTGTTTAATATATATCAGGATGTCAAAAACTCGTGTGGTTGACATATTTCATTGCTGTTTTGAATATAATCAACTGAAAAAGAATTCCTAAGCAGGGCTAGCATTTTCTATTTATCGATCATACGCACTTTCAATAATTTTCGAATCTTCTTTATGTACCGACTTGCCATTTTCATTGTATACATTTTGAAATTTCTTTAGTATTCCAGATATATAGGACATGGAATGAAGCATATCACTTATCAAAATCAACAGAAAAGACAAGGTATTCTTCGTTGGAACAATATACAGTATTCCACTAAAGCCTTCGTACAGCAGCTAGGACATACTTTAATGATAAATTTCAGTAAGAAGTGGTTAGAATTTCGAATAAATTTAAATGCAAGTTTTTTTATTCAACATTTTTCTTTAATACAAGAACTATAAATTATTATTTTCATTTATTCATTTCAAAGATATAGCCCTTAAATTGAAAAAAGTCACAAATTTTACCAAAGTCTTTGTACACTGAAGCATTTACTTGCTCTTCCATCCCTTTTTCTGAGAATCGTTCGATGGTGATAACGGTTCGAATAAACGAAACTCGTGTGAAATACTTCATGATACAAATTCCGTTTTATACAAGTATGCAAGTGGAGATTTCAAAAAAATTGTTGAACATAAAATATAGAAATGGAAGTAAATATTTATCGGTGGAAAAGCGTAAAATTTATTAAAATTACACGTTAAATAGTAAATCATGCGCGGAAATAAAAACTAGCGCACGTGGGTCGCTTCGCTCCCGGTTTGCCTGGTCCACCCAGGCAAAATCTGTTAACTTCGGCCAGGCCGAACCCTACACCCTGCATACAACGTTTATTAAAGGAAAAACAGTGAATTACTATCAATAATTAGTGATCATCAATAATCATGATTACAGTTGAATGCTATTAACTCCATCGTGCGATTTTCACAACTGTGGTCTCTTTTAAAGAGAAATTATATATTTGACGCTATATTCGTTTTCCAAAAACCAGTATACCCTTTTTGCGGCGATTGTCTTTAGAACTATCTAATCTATGAATAAGAGTGAGTTAGGAATATTATAGTTGTCTGTTGAAAGGGCCCATGTTTCCATAAAACGAAGTAGTTCTGATGTTTGCAGCATTGTGCCATTGGTAATATCTTGAAAGTGCGAATTATATGGAAAAATTATATGCATATATGGAAGAATAATTGAATCGATTTTTTGTGTGGCATAAAATCATAAGGTGCCTTTAGTTGCTTTTCCGATTTCAGATGTTCATTTCAATGGGGACAAAATCTGATTCAACAAAAGACTTGGGAGGGTGGAAATTTCCAACAATATAAAGTCCATAAGTACTTGTTGCGCTACTATAAGCAACATATAGTGCCGCGCGACTGATTCCACTTCGAAGATGAACAGCCATTTGGAAATATGTAGCTCCCTGACTTTTGTGGATTGTGATCCCTTCAGCAGGTACAATTGGAAATTGTATTCTCTCAATCGTCACCTGCTCATTACGTTTATATTGAAAGGATCTCATCAGTTATTCTATGGGCGTCCATTGAGGTTCAGTTGGATGTGGTCTCTTTCTTCTTGTATTCACTCACACACTTTCATCAGCAAATAACATCAATAAAGTAGTAGGATTTCTTGTAGATATACGATTTTGTATGGAAGGTGCTCGTGTCATATAAGAGCTGAGTTGTAGCTTGTCTCAATATATGAAATAGTTCACCATATATCCCATATTGAACTTTTGCTTTATATGGGAGGTGGGCGTGTCCGATGTTTTCCATTTGTCTTGTAAACTCGTATCGGTGTTACATGATCACACACAAAATTTCATCTCGATATATATCAAAGTTCACCAAATATACATATAAACCTTTTGCTTTATATGGGAGGTAGGCGTGTCCATTGGGCGATGTTTTCTATTTTTCGCATGTTATCTCGTACTCGTGGTACATGATCACACACAAAATTTCATCTTAATATATAACATATTTCACCAGATATGCCATATAAACCTTTTGCATTATATGGGAGGTGGGCGTGTCCGATGGGCGGTCTTTTCCATTTTCTGCATGTAAGCTTGTATCGGTGATACATGATCACACACAAAATTTCATATCGATATATACCACAGTTCACCAGATATGCCATATAAACCTATTGCATTATATGGGAGGTGGGCGTGTCCGATGGGCGGTCTTTTCCATTTTTTGCATGTAAGCTTGTATCGGTGATACATGCTCACACACAAAATTTCATCCCGATATATACCACAGTTCACCAGATATGCTATATAAACCTATTGCTTTATATGGGAGGTGGGCGTGTCCGATGGGCGGTCTTTTCCATTTTTACATACAAGTAGCTTATTAATTTAAAAACACTAAATCCAAAATTTCAAGTCAGTATCTCTTACCGTTTCTTCACAAAATCTATTTCCACAGACAGACACACAGACAGACAGATGGATAGCTAAATCGATTCAGGAGGTGATGCTGATCAAGAATATATATACTTTTCCATACCTACGACCTCTCCTTTAATGCGTTACAAACGGAAGGACAAAATGAATATACCCTTACCCACAGGGTATAGAGTATAAAAACTTGTGTACAGTAATCAATATACTATTAAATATGAAGGTCGCGTAGAGAATAAGTTCCAGTTAGGACGGCCTTTAATTTTCACACATGGAGTTCCCCTAAAAATCAAGCTCATATTGCCATTAAACCGTTTAAAGGGGCACAAAACATTAGTGCAGAGCTTCTCCAAACCTATCCTATCCTGAAACTGTACCGAAATCTGTTTTAAATGCCGGGTTCAAGTATCGCACAGCTTACAAAAAGACACTGATAGATGCATTAAAACGCAAAGATATAAAGGATTTAAGATTTACATTAAAAATTGCCTGAATTATGAAATTTTCAAAAATTTAGAGGTCACGAATTAACGTCCTTTTCGCGAAATATCGGAGATATCAAGGATTTAAGATTTCCATAAAAAATGTTTATGAACGCTTTTTTTGTGAACGGTGTGCGATAAAAGAATTAGTTGCACTACAATTGTTTTGCATTTTTTGTGAATGAATCGATCTGTAGAAACCATTAGACTGAATCTTCCGTGTATCCGTCAAGTGTCCACAGAAATATACGTATAGTTTCATCGTTGTGTTGTGAGCTACGGAGTTCTGAAAATATTATCTTATTTCACAGCAATAAAAATGAGTAGATTTGAGTGTAATATGTCGAAATTTCAGTTAATTCAAAAAATAAATTTGTCAAATATAAATTATTGAACCAATAAAAATTGTATGAAATTCATGAAATTTTAACGAAATTTCTGGTTAGATTTAGCCAATAGGAATGTCGCATCATTCTAGTTTACGATATAATATTGGCAGTAGTTATGTAGAAGCATTAAAATGAGTTGCATTTTTCGTATCTTAGAGAAATGCATGCTTTTATTTTTTTCATTATTTGCTCAAAACAATTACAAACAATTTAAATTAATTTTTATAAACGTCAATAATTCATTGTCAGTTTGACTTTTCGTAGTGTATTCGACTTGACATTGAATTTGACCGAGAAAGAACATGAAATATGGAATTTTTTCTCAAACAAAAAATAACAACAAAAAACCATGACAACGAAATATCTTTTAATTTTAATTAAATACCTCCATGGTTAATGTTAAATTTATATAACCTATGTCCTATTCTGGTATGGTAGACCAGTAAAAATATAAAAATGGAAACATTCTCAGTCGTTTAGCTGATTTTTGTAGTCGAACATACAATTTTCTTCTTTTATATATTAGTATAGATATTAGTTGCATATTTTTGAACAGATTGCCCGTTTTTGAGAAATATTATACTAATTTATGATTTTTCATGCATAAATGTATTCAAAAAAATGTTGTTAGTATAATTCTTTGTTGACATCATTGTTTAATTGCTTTAGAGGTTTCCCATGTTTCTTCTTTTCGGACACTGTAACATAATTATTTAGTGCACAAATAGTTTTATTTTCCAAAATGCATGATGTTATATGTGAATATGAATGAATGTATTCAATTTTCGGACTCAAAAAATTATAATTGAATGACGAATTGAGGAATGTTGCCACTGCATTGTTTTGTCTCAGATTAATCGAAATTTCGGGGCCCAAAAATAGTACTATCGGAAATTTTTTTCACAGAAATTCGAATTTTTAAATGGAATTGTGTATTATAATACTTTATAATATATTTATGTACAATTGTTAGTTGCTTTATTCACAATTATTTCACTTTTTTGCAAAAATATTTATGTTTTGTTTTCACTGCAAAGGTTGGCAACATTTACAAAACTGATTCTACGCGATCTACGAGAGGTACAACTCGCGTACGAGCGTGGAATCGTAGATTACAAAAACAATTTGCACGTATTCTACGCTCCTACGAGACTCAGTCTGAATACCCCTATAGATAGATATACTAGATAGATATTGATATAGAAGTATAGATTAGAAAAAAAAAAACAACACAGAAAAAAGATTTTTGCATTTTAAAACGAATTCTCTGATACACTAATGATCATATACTTGAAAATCAATATTTCTTTGTACTACGCTGAGTTTAAATTGCAATGAACTACAGGATTACTATAATTTGTAAGTATGTTTATTCGGTTGTTTCCCCTTTTGTTGTATTTATTATATTTATTTGCAATAAAAATTTTAACTTTATAAATTCATTGCAATTCATTTTCTGTTGGTTTTTTGACTTGAATTGTATATTAATTTAATGATCTTTCGATGTTTATGCCTTAAAATAAATTATTTATTCTTGCCCCAAAGTCTGTTGGCTTCGGCAATGGTGTTTGGCAGTAGAGTGGACAGTGTTTCCGGCAAGCAGAGCGTTACAGTGGCAGCCGCCAGTAGAAGCAGAGACATGGCCGAAAGCGGTATGAAAGCGGGCACTGTTCTCACCTGGAAGTGTGGATCGTGATATTCGAAATCGTGACAGTCGAAATGTTGAAAAACGGTCATACCAAATCCATTAACTGAGGTGCCAGCAGGGATCCACAGCGAGCGGAGAAGCCGCAGAGACCCAGACCGATACCGCGACATACCGTGGGAAACAGTTCGCTGCAGTAGATGAACATGCCGCAAAAACTGGAGACTGCTAAGCCCTTGGCTAGCAAGGTTATTGTGATAAGCCACACTATAAAAGAAAGTCATTAGAATAATTTGATTCATTTTCACTCGACTCGATTACTTTCACTGTAACTGCCGTGGGGCTGGGTCGTCAGGACGGCAATGACTAACAGCAGGACTCCATTGGTGTATTGATAAAAAGCCATCGGGATGCGGCGGCCAAATCGGGATAGAATGAAATAAGCTAAAATGTAAGCGATGAGCTCTATAAGGGCGCCTATCTCGAAGTTGAGATGTCTGTTGCCGGCCAGATTCGGCAGGAAGTATAGAATGCCGTAATATGAAAGTGTGACGCTGAACCTGGAGGGAGAAGTTATTACATACATCTATCTATTACATATATCTATATATCTACATTGACTCACCAGACGCAAATCATGGAGAGTAAATGTTTCCTCAGTACTGCATTTTTCATAATTACGCCTAACGATATGCGTTCCCTATGCGTCTCTGCGAAATCTTGAGAGGAGTTCTCGGCCGTCTGCGACCTGGTGCTGTGGTCTCGGTCCGTCAGACTCATCGAATTGCCCTCGCACTCCTCAACCAAGTCAGTGGCACCGTTGAACTTGGCAATTTTCACAACCAAGTCGAAGGCCTCCTTACGATGACCTTTGGCCTCCAGCCAGACAATGGACTCGGGGAATAACCTGCGGCAAACAAATGATTGAGAGGAATTGAAAATAGTTCCGGTGGAGGGGTATGTGACGAACCCACCAGACGTAGGTGATACTAATTAGTGCAGGCATCGTCAGAGCCAACGTTAGCAGGCGCCATTCGCGCACGTAGTACGAGACAGCGCCCAGGAGGCCGAGCCCGACAGCCCAATTGGACTCCCAATAGGTGGCGGCGATGGTGCGGAAACGAGACGGACAGTACTCCAGCATCAGGGTGTACGAACAGGTCTGCAGGCCTTGTATGAAGAAGCCTTGAGCCAGACGAAACAAACTGAAGACCCACAAGCTGGATGAACAATATTGGCCAAGGGCCATAAGGGCCTGACCGTACAGACATATCAGGACCAGTTTGTGCCGTCCGTAGATGTCGCAGAGGCTGCTGCAAATAAGAGCGCCCAACGTGACACCCACAAAGTAGAGACTATTGATCATGGGCGCTAACCGGGAGCGATCGCACACCAACTGGAACTGCGAGAGGGACAGTGATAGAGATTGACATGCGATTTCAATTTCAATTGCAACTGCATTACATACCTCTACGGCAACGGAACGATCGTCTTCCTCATTGAAGCTGTAACCATTGGGACACTCGGTGCCGTTAATATAGTGACCGCAGCCAACCTCGGGGTTATCCTGAAGGCACAAGGCTAAATATGGTGATCTCTATTTCACACAGGGACAAACTTACGGTGCAAAAGAATCTCGGCACATAAATATGAAAAGAGGTGATTGTGTGGTTGATCCCGATGATGATGCTGTTAAGGCAGAGCAACACAATCAGCAGCAACTGGAACTTTCCCTTGCGCTCCAGCAGCTTGTGGACAAGGTCGTCGAAGCTGGAGCTCGTCAGCTTGAGGGGCACCTCTGCCAGGTTGGCATTGGTGGCGGCGTCGGGCTGTGAGAGGCTCATGATTTACAAGTGATCGCGACTGACCTGCCGATATAAAAATGGATTTATATACATTAAATGAAATCAGAAGCTACGAAGAAATACGTTTTAAAGCCTTATAACTCAATAATTACGACAGTTGCGACAGTTATAGGCGCAATCAATTGATGTGAATCGTGGTCTTCGTGGAACATCTGGCGTTGGGAGCCATTGGGAGGTGAGATTTGGTTTTGTTTTATTCGATACTCCGCAGCAGTTTCCCCATGCTATATTTATATATACGCAATTCTTATTTACCACCGATGTTTTACATAATGCCACGTGCTTTCGTCTGATCGCTATGTATCCAATGGTCCTTTGTTGACGAGCGGCAATATATCATAAAGAAGAACAACTCCCACACCAAAAACAAACATGCACACCATACTTACTAGCTTTGACGGCCGATGGGCGAATTCAAATTTTACAACTTTGGCCAGTGAAAGAAGATGTGTCGTACCCACGAATGCCAGCTGTTTCACGTTGTTCGAGATGTGGTGATCGAGTGAGCCAAATTGGATCAACGGACGGTGGCAGGGAGGACGGGGGATAGACGTATGGCTGCTGATAGGCGATAGATGGGGAAGTGAATAGTGAAGCAATCCATCCATACACTAGGGATGGATTGCTGATAGCGATGGCGAGGGTATGGACAGATGCGAAGGCCTGAACCTCGAGCTATCGCCAGTCGCTCGTTCCCATCATGGCAGGGTCTAGGCGATGCCCTGAGGTCATCTGCATTCGATTGTCATGGATCTAATTTGATTACATGTTCCTGCTTTATGTATATATTTACTACAATATATTATATAGTATAGAGTATGCGAGAGTCGACCAGGGCATCGAGAATTCTAATTTCCATTCCACTTTATTCGCTGCCCTCAAACTGAGACCGAATCTATAAATAAGAACTCGATCTCTTTCGAACGTGCGTGTGTGTGTGTGTGTGTGCGTGCGAATGGACGTCTATATACGATGTGGATATGTGTTGCTGCAACAAAGTTCCAAGGCAGGGATTTCGGCAGCATGGACAAACTCGACCAGGCATTATGCGAAATATTTCCCTTCGCTGTCCTTACGAGCTGTTCAAGAGTTAGGGAAATAGGCGCTTCCAACGCCTCTGCCGCTGTCAATATGGCATACGTCGAAGTTGGCACACGAAATGAGAGAAACCGTGGAAATTATTTTAGAATAAAATTTTCTAAAATTACGTGATTTTTCTGGTGGTTTGTCTTTTGTTATATTTTGATCTTGTTATTTTTGTTGCTATAGCTGTTGCCATTGTTGTTGTTGTAGTACGGGAGCGAATACTCTGTGTGGGGTGTCGTCGTGCCCGCCGCCCCGAAAATTTTCTCGATCTTGCGAAAATTGTCGACCAATACCCAAATCTTTGCCGCCAACGTCGGCGTCTCCGCGATACCGATACGTCGCATTCGGCTACAGGCTCAGTCGCACCAGACAGTAGTTGGTGACTTTGTCTCAGCCGTTCGTTTATCTAGACGTCCATAGTTTTGTATCGTCCGAGTCGAGTTGAGTGGAGTCTAGCTCTAGTGGAATTGAATCACATCGCATTGAACTGTATTGAATTGAGTCGCGTTGCTTGAGTTCGAGTGTCAAAAACAAGCAGATTTCGAAACGGAAACGGATAAAATAAAGGAAAAAACTCTCACAGACAGAGTCGAGAGAGGGATTCACCTGCACACACACACACAGAAGAAATAGATATCTATTCACAGCCACCTGGCTCACCTGGTAAGTCTGAGTGTATGCCACACGGACAGATATTGAATAGCAAACACACATACATGCACTACCAAGCCCGCCATACCTGGGGAAGTCCGTATGGCGCACGGTGGTTCGAGCCCATAGAAAAGTAAAAAAGTTATAAACAAATAGAATAAATCATCGTAGGATTGAATATTGATTGAAACATTTAGGTAGACAAAATTATTATTTTTTAATTTTTTTTTGTTTAATAATACAAGAATCTCATGTATTCGCATCCGATGTGTAAGAAGTAGAAAAAAGGTATATAGTATAAACTCTTTTGCGAGTGGAGAATTTAGTAACTTTTTTAAAATATGCTATTGAAAACATACATTTAAAAAAAAACTGACATTTTAACTTAAAAATACTGAGTTTTTTCGTTTTCGAATCACTGTACGATGCGGTAAGTGGGATTTTCTTGCGCCTTCTTATATAAACGTGCAGTGTTTACGCAATGCAAAAACATAGTGAGAGAAAGAGAAAGGGAAGACAAGAAGATAAACTCCAGGACTTCTCTCTTCTACATTTACCTGTCTGATATTAATTTTTCACCCAAAGATACTTATCTGATACTTATAAATATATTTTAATATTTTATATTATTTTAATAATAACTTACAAGTTTTCGAAAATAAAGGTTAAGTGAATGCCTGATGGAATGAGAAATCATTTATAGCTATTAACGTCTACACAAACATTAACATAACCATCCATAATAAGAAACGGTGACAAGGAAAGCAAGAAAGAAAGCAAACAGAAAATTTGTTCGCATTCGAAAGAAAAAAAATAAAGAATTTTTGAAATCAAATACGAAGACAAAGATGTTAGGACCGAAGTGACCAGTGAAATGCTAAAATTGATTGTTTATTTAAGCGATCTGGACATAGACTGTCATGGTTCTAACAATGTCAGCCTAGCCCCGGTAAAACCACCACAATCAACTCGACTGGATCCATGTCTCTCACTCTACCGACACGATCTCGACTAAATCTAATTCTCACTCATACGCCCCTCTCACTCTACCACTCACTTACAGACACACATGCGAAAACGACACCTACGAAGAGACAGATACGAACACTGACGGAAACGATAGCAATTATGTATGTGTTTGTAAGTTTTTAAATAATAACCTCACTAATTGTTCAACAATAACAACAACAAGGAAAACAATAATAATAATAAGAAAAAGAGGTGATTTCAGTAAATAAATGAAAATAGAACATCATATTGTTCTAATAATTTGTGGCTTTTATTTTCGTGGTTTGCAGGTATTGTTGTTATTGTATTTCACATACTGTGGTTATGTTTTGTTCTCGCTGCCACTTCTGCTGCAGCTTTAAAGAAAAGTTAATTTTAAGAATGAAATTTTCTATTTCTCTCCGGCGCGTTGTCTCGTTTTCTTCCATTTCGTTCCATTCCGCCTCAGTTTTCATTCTACATTTGATTTATTATTTACTTTACAGAACTTTATTGTTGTCATAGAGCACGATCAGAACGGATTTAGATAAATATACAGCTTCGCAAGATATTGCTCGGACATTCGTCTCCCCAATAAACACACGTACACCGATACACACGCACGTTGCAAGGACAAACCTAAAGCCAAGCCCAATCAGTTGTCGAAATGGAAGTTGCTGAAATCGGTGCCGAGGCCGCGGTGAGTACGAAAGCATAAACCATGCACTAAAATATTGAAGCTGGAAATAATGGAAAAATACAATAATGACAAATCCAGTACCTGATTTAATTACGCTATTAGGGATATTCACGATCTGTAGCAAATGTGAGATAATTTTACTTTCGAGCAAATTAGCCACTGAACATCGTGAGTGCCCTTTCACAAAAGTATAGCATTCAAAGAGTTCGAACGCTCTCTCTCAGTTGATTGAAGGAAATGAGTAAAATCTGTCAAAATGTCAACAAACTGTGAAATTAATTTTTTCAGAAATAAATTCCTGATTGTTGAAAATTTATGGAGTTGAATTAAAATTCATAATTTTAATCTTGATTTAGTTAATATAGTTGTTGCAGCCAGTTAGCTATAGTAAAAATTTCACTATTGATTATGTAGAACCTTGAAAATATCTTGCATTTGTCTCGTCCTGGAAATATTCATATATTTAAATTTTTCTACATTATCAATTCGGAACAATAAAAATAAATAATTTCACGAATGACAGCAGGGCTTCATTAAAAAAGCAAATTCTATTGAGAGCAAATTGTGTTAACTCAAGGGTTTCCGAGGACTAAATTTTTTTCTCGTAATAACTTGGCCTTAAATGTATTTTGTTGTTGTGAAGTAAAAATTTGCTCCGAAACACATTTGCTTCCCCATATGCCTCAGATCGTGAATACCCCTATTATTTTATCAGATGATTAAATTATATGCGAGGTTTGGGAGTTTTCAGACTTAAAAAAATTTGAAAAATTAAAAAGCAATAATGATAATAACTTCTAGCAATTTAAGACTTTAACCAATATTTAAAACAAGTAACCTACATTTGGAAAACACCAATATAACATATAAATATATTATGAACTAAACTGAATATAATACATATTTAATTTAATACTACTTTATATATCAGTGGTCACAAGCCATAACCGCCTAAGTCTTTTTTTCAAAATTTTCAGGAGAGCAGTTTAAAGTTTCAAATTAACATTGAAAGTAATGGGGCTAGGTGTTTCTTTTCTACATTTTTTAAGGAATCTAAAAAAGATACAGACATGAAAACTTGATAGCAAATAGATTTAGACACGCTGAGCATGATAACACTAAAATCTCAATTTTGTCCTAACTCGACTTAGGCGGTTATGGCTTGTGACCACTGATATAATGCACATGTAATGCGAGTTGTTGGGTGCAGGCGCCGGCCAGAGCGAGGATTCTGCCCTAAGACACGGAGCACCCGAGTTCTGGCTGGCCCAAGGCTGAAAGCTGAATTCTGCTATACTGCTTTCTCTTTCTATCTCATTGGAGTGTATGTACTAACGAGTTCGCGAGGATAGATGATATTTGCAACCTTTTGGCAATTGTCGCTCATACGCCTTCTGCACTTCATCCATATTCGTTTTTTGCTTTAGTTAATTTTTCTGCGCTTTTCTAGAATTCGCGAGTCCCAGGGAAAATAGTCGATTATCCGATCGTCATCGCATCCGATTTCATCCTACATGCCATTCATTGTTCATCAGGTCGTGTATATATCCTATTTATGTATGTTTGAACAGTGAATTGCCGATGAATACTATATATATGTACATATATGTATAAGCAATATATCACCCATGAACATATACTACATGTTCTTGTAAATAACCCCAATGTATGTAGAATGTATGGCGGAAGACCGACACACTTTCGCTCTTTTCCCATGTCTTTGTATATATGTATCTCTAGCGCACCTCGCACTTTGAGCGAAAAGAACAGAATGTCTTCCGTGTTTCTAGTTGGCGCTAACAACGATCGAACATCTCAAACGACAAACACCCTGCCCTCAAATCCAGTTCCCTTCTTCCTTCCATCTCGTTGCTCCCGGACTCACATAAACCACAATGATACGAGTGTGGAGTGCGGGCCAGCCACGTGCCGTACACAGCCGCATGGAATGCCACACCAACACCAAGAACTCCACCAAATTCCCCAATTGCCTACAAAATTGTTGATAACGTCTTTTGTTTTCCGCACAATTGTACAATTTCTTGTTTCAACAGATGAATTCAAGCTTATCAAAAACAGTTGTAGAAGAAACCTCGACCAAGTTGTCGATGCTCAAGCAGCAGCAACAGCAGGTTCTTCACCAGTCATCGTTCAGCTCCGAAAAAAGTGTGGAGGAGCAGATCTCGGCGACATCCTCGCAGCGGTTCACGGACGATTCGGGCGCCGACGCCATTGACAGGGCATCGTCGCTGTCGTCGTCGTTTGGGAGCAACGAGCTGGCCGCGGTTGACGCCGGAAAGCAGTTGATGTCGTCGTCGACTACTTCGACCTCGTCTTCGGCCTCGTTTTCGGCGATTTCGGTGGTCAAGAAGTCCTCGACAGCGGTCGTTTCCAGCTCGGTGAGCTCGTCGGTGAAGAAGCAAGCAATGTCGTCCACGTCGTCCTCCCCGACATCCTCCAAATTGAGCGAAAGAGCCGTACAGTCGATTGAAATAGTTGAGGATGATGAGTTTTAGATGGAATTAAAATCCGGATTATATAAACATACATACATACATACATACATACATACATACATACATACATACATACATACATACATACATACATACATACATACATACATACATACATACATACATACATACATACATACATACATACATACATACATACATACATACATACATACATACATACATACATACATACATACATACATACATACTTACATACATATATACATACATATATACATACATACATACATACATACATACATACATACATACATACATACATACATACATACATACATATAAACATACATACATACATACATACATACATACATACATACATATAAACATACATACATACATACATACATACATACATACATACATACATACATACATACATACATACATACATACATACATACATACATACATACATACATACATACATACATACATACATACATTCATACATACATACATACATACATACATACATACATACATACATACATGCTCACATCCGCACATCCGGGGCTGGTTTCGCTAGATAATTTACACGCCCTCATATCTTCTGAGTTGTCTCCCGTTCCTTCTACAAACACACAATCGATCTTGGAATTAAATCGCCATTGTCATCGCTTTACATCCACATTCAAACAGATATAGCAGATCAAGTACTCGCCGCGTACTTCGAGTAGTCGTAGAGTCTGTCCCTGTCTACGTCTGGGATCTCGTCTCTCTCTCCCCTCAATCCAAATGACGCTCAATATAGATCTAACTATATGTATATGATGAATACTATATACGTTATTGAATTAAAGTATGTATCAGAGTAAAGTATTAAAGTATATATATATATACTTTATATATATATATATATATACTAAAAATATATATAAATAAATATATAAATCGGTCCTTGTCAATAGCAGCAATCTTACCAATGTCATACATATAGATATGTTTACCATATTGTACGAGCGAGCTTTCATAAATAGTAATTTTGTAAAAATTTATAATGTAAAAAAGAGTCTGCAAAATAAATGATATTATTTTGCAGAAAATAAAATCCTAGTTCTTATTCATTAATTTATCTCTATTATTATTGTTAATATTATTGTTATGGATTAGTTTTTTTCTGCAAAAATTTCGGAAGATATGTCTAGATATATGTCATAGATATGAAAATGATACATGAAGAAATGCAGACATACATATATGTATAGGGAGATGCAGGGAGAGCTGCATATGTAGAGAGCTTGAAACTTGAAGAATGATAATATATTGGGCGTCATTAGGCCAAGAAGCAGACCGCTCTCTTTTTCTTCCTCTGTCGCTCTGTGCCTAACTCAGGGTTCCGAGTTCCACAAGGACCCGAAATTTGTTGAATTGAAATAATTATTAGTGCATCGTTATATTTCGTTGCTGCTGCGCTTCCATTCTCTACACGTACACACTATATTTCTCTATTGACTGATTGAACTAAGCGAGTTCCTCTAACACCTACCAAGCTTTACCGCCATATATATACATATATACAAGCAATACATATATACATTACATTGTTTACTCTTTGTCTAACTTGTCCGACTTTTTGTACTCTATTCTGACCCACTGTCCCACTGTCCCACTGTCACGTGACTATGTTGGTGTCTGTCTTGCACTGTTGTGCATGCTCTCTTCGCTCGTCTTCAAACCCTGCCCAGAAGCAGCAGGTCACCATCGAGGACTGCCCTGACGTCGGCGATACCGAGGTCGTCGCCACCATTATAGTAGCTTCAAAGCCCCCGGCCGCCGCCGCCCCCGCTGCAGTAGAGGTCGAGGAGGAAGAGATCGTGGAGCGCGACGGCGAGATAACCATAGTCGTCGAAAAGGTCAAGATCGTGCAGCAGGAGAATGTGACGAACGCCGCAGATGGGGATGTGGGGGATGGGGCGGAGGTCGCCAGAACAACAACGACCACCACCACTTGCACGACTACGACCGAGGGCGATGGTGGCGACTCGACCACTCCAATTACGTCGACATCGGGTGTCAACACAATCGAACCACCGAAGACGAACGAGTCGGACGAACAAGACGAACCGACGAAGAATACCAATAAGACGACTAAGAAAATAACAGTAACATCATCATCAACAACAACAACAGCAACACCAGGTACACCCATACAGCAGGAAATGAAGGCAGTAGAGGTTGCAAAAGTGAAGAAGCAGGATGAGGGTGGAACGAAGGTAGAGGAAGTTGAAGAGGAGGATGTTGAGGAAGATGATGAAGATGATGATGAGGAGGAGGAAGAGGTGGTGGTGGAGGATGTCAAGGACGGCGACAGTGGAGTGCCGGTGACTGAATCTCACCCTGCTCCTTCTTCTAACACACCTCAACAGGTACCAGTTGCTGCTCTTGCTGCTCCTCAGCCACAACAACACGAAAAACAACAACAGCAAGAAAAGCAGGGTAAGATTAGCAATATTTTGTAGAGGAAAGAAAGGTGGCCAAATGCTTAGTTAACTGCTAACCCCAATCGCTTGCTACCACTGCCACGCTAGTATGGAGATTGCCTTTCAGTGCAACACTGACTCCGCTTGTCTAATCAGGACACTCTAAACAATACGTTAAAGGAAATCATATCGGACATCGATCGCGATATCGAGCAGCAGGAAGACGTAGCCAAGCTGAAGGCGCAGCAGGAGGAGTTATTGAAGCAGCAGCAACTGTTGGCCCAGCAGATAAGGCAGCAACAGTTGTTGGCGCAGCAACTGGCCGCACAAAACAAGCTGCAGGAACAGCAATTGCAACAACAGCAGCTGAAACAACAGCTGCAGGAACAGCAACTGCAACAGCAACCCCAAGGACACGTCCCGAAGTCTACAACCTTCGAAGAATCGAAGAACGAAAACGGCTACACTAGCAAAAACGAGTCCTATGAAATCGAGGTGAGTTATCTTTCCGTCTCGATGTACTTTCGTGTAGTGTTCTTCTTGTTCCGCTATTTTTCACCTATACATACACACACCCATTCCAAATATCGCCATAAATTAAGTTCACTACTCCAAATTCAAACTCAACTCCTGATGATGACTCGATTAGATTTTCATGACTGTCTTGATCACCACGCCTATCCAAAGGTGCAAATGTTGAAAGATGAAAGATTGAACATTAGCATGGGTAGTGAATCGAGTTCAGACCAGGAGTTGTTTTACTTCTGCATCTAACCACTACTGTTGCCATTACATCCCCGCGCAGGAGAAAGATGGATTCCGCACGACACGTCAATTGAAAACCACTGTCCGAGAGAGTCACGCCGTCGAAGGAGTGGAGGATGAGGTGTCCGGCAGTCCCTGGAGCGCCATGCCCGGGGTTGCTGCCAAGAAAACATTCTACGACGGTCGATGGAATAGCGATAGTTGCCATGAGGTAGCTTCTTTCTGCCTGCATGCACATACCCACTCACATATACATATATATACATATGCATATATAATATATACATATGCATATAAATATATACATATGCATATATATAAATATATACATATGCATATATATAACATATATACATATGCATATATATAAATATATACATATGCATATATATAAATTATACATATGCATTATATATAATATATACATATGCAATATATAAATATATACATATGCATATATATAAATATATACATATGCATATATATAATATATACATATGCATATATATAAATATATACATATGCATATATATAAATATATACATATGCATATATAAATATATACATATGCAAATAATTATGTATGTACGTATATAAATAAGTATATATGTATGTACATATGTATATTACAACACTCACATATTCCTAAGTATACATACATATTTAATATATTTTTGTAGCTTTTTTTAAGCTTTTAATGAAAAGTCGATAAGCTTTCGCATAGGAAGATCGCACCACGATTTCTCTTAGTGGTATTCAACATTTGAATAGACCTGAAGCGTTACATCTAGAGTTTAAAAGTTTCGGATGCAATTACTGTCTTAGAGATTGGGAAGTAAATTTTAGGAATATTTATTTTATATATAAAAATGAATTTTCAATAAAATTCAAAATATTCAATAAATTCAAAATTTTTATAAAATTCAAAATTTCCAATAAAATTCAAAATTTCCAATAAAATTCAAAATTTCCAAAAAAAAATTCAAATTTTCCAATAAAATTCAAATTTCCAATAAAATTCAAAATTTCCAATAAAATTCAAAATTTCCAATAAAATTCAAAATTTCCAATAAAATTCAAAATTTCCAATAAAATTCAAAATTTCCAATAAAATTCAAAATTTCCAATAAAATTCAAAATTTTCAATAAATACAAAATTTTCAAATAAATTCAAAATTTTCAAAATATTACACATCGTTCGATTCATGCCGAACACACTTTCTGCAGCCACTTAAAAAGCGTCAACGTAAGGCGGCCACTTGTATATTTTAGATCACGGCGTGATATTAGATAAAATATAAGCAGGTATAAAGAAGAATTGAAGAGAAAAGCGAAGCAAAAGAGAAGAACAATGAGTACTAGAAAACGATATTTCTTGCTATAAGCAAATAGTAGAAAGATTGTCAAAAGGAAGGACATTCATACATATTAGGTATTTTGTTGCTCTCTGGGGATTCATGCATTTTTTTTCGCTCTCGTTAGCATATACACCATCGATAAGAGATACGATGTTCGCGAAAAATTAATTCCAATACCCGCTCTCACTCCCCATTCTCGAAAATTCGCAATAAAGCAGTTTTCAAATGCAATGCATTAATACATTTTCATAGTTTATATCTATTCTCACCCAATTGGCTCCTATTGGCCAATATTCCCGCAACCATGATTCGAATAAATTTCCACCATGAGCGATGGAGAAAGCTCTGCTTGTCTGACTCCTACCCTCCTTTTATAGATGTTTACTCTCTGTCTATAGTCTCTCTCGCTGTCTAGCTCCACTGTCGCTGGGCAGCGAGAGAGACTGGCTGTTTGTGGGGTTCTTTTCACGCTATTCTTCTCGCCCGTTCTCTTGGCCTTCAAATCGATGGAGGGAGTGTGCAATTTATCCGACGTGGACGTTGTTGTTATTGTTATGCTTGCCACAGAATTTGGTAAATCGTTCGCGCGTACACATTGTGCTCGTCGCATGTTCCCATCGCCGCAAGATCGTCCGCCGTGTGTCCGCCCGTTTGTCTTGAGGTGTTTGTTATTGTTCCGCGGGTCGCAAAATTAAATCCAATCTCATCCCAACGTTTTCGGTTTCATCACATCCGTGTAATTGGGTGCTTTGTGTGAGCGTAAGTGCCCTATCGCGATAAACATATACATAATTAAAATACAACTGAATCTGAGTCGAATTAAAAAGTTTTAAAACAATTTGGGACCAATTTATTCCGTTCGAACGAAATCGTATGAATATGTTCAAAAGTCACAGTTCGCAGAACATCGGCGGCGACTTCGCCCGCTCGTTAGGCAACAGCCTAGTGGAGAAGAGGCGTGGATTCAAGCCGAGCGACTGCCACGATCTCAACAAGCGCCAGTTTCTGATGAAGTTGAGCCAACAGATTTGGCAGAAGTCAAATGTGAGTCTGGCCATAGTCACCGATTGAGTGGGCGTCAACAGGTGTGCACACCTGTCGTCGTGCCCCCTCTCATCTGATGTCTGACGCGTAGCAAGGGGTAGTTTTAAGTGTTCCTTCGAACGTATAACAATTACATTTCCTAACGGGTATCTTCTTTTGTTTCTCTTTCTTTCGCCCACACGAAACGAAAACCCTGATCTCGTAACCCATCGTTATCGTTCGAACACGTAGGAAACTTCCAATGTTAAGAAGAGAATCGATTTGCAGAAGATCTTCACTCCAGCGACAGATGCGGAGGAGATTTTACCGAAAAATCGTAAGTAGCGGTGCAATTGTGAACAGACTGGTCTACTCTGGTCGTATTCACAATGAAAATATCGTACGGTAGATAGATAGAAGGTTCGGGAGTATTCAAGTACTCAATTGGCGAAATTTCGTTGTGGCTGCGCTTGCGCAAAAGGCTCACTTTTTTAAATTTTTCTTTGTGTTGAATTTTTTTTGTATTGCGTTTAATTCGCACAAATATTCTCACATACATATGTGTATTTGTATGAGTTATTATTTTATTTTTTAGTTACTATATTGCTGCTTATGTTCGATCTGTTTAAATGTTCTTTTCGACTACTACTAATTACAATCATTCTCTTCATCG
>JAFDUT010000026.1:0-77500 GCA_017309665.1 Coelopa frigida
CCGAAAATACGCGTTATTTCGCAAAAAGAACGTTAATTTAACAATTCGTGACGACCTCTAAAATTCGTAAATTTAATAATTCAGGTAATATTTATGAAAATCATAAATCCTTCATATCTCCGTAAATACGCATTATTTCGCAAAAGGACGTTAATTCGTGACGACCTCTAAATTTACGAAAATTTAATAATTCAGACAAATTCTCATGGAAATCTTAAGTCCTTCATATCTCCGAAAATACGCGTTATTTCGCAAAAAGAACGTTAATTTAACAATTCGTGACGACCTCTAAAATTCGTAAATTTAATAATTCAGGTAATATTTATGAAAATCATAAATCCTTCATATCTCTGTAAATACGCATTATTTCGCGAAAAGGACGTTAATTTGTGACGACCTCTAAATTTGCGAAATTTTCATAATTCAGGCAAATTCTCATCGAAATCTTAAGTCCTTCATATCTCCGAAAATACGCGTTATTTCGCAAAAAGAACGTTAATTTAACAATTCGTGACGACCTCTAAAATTCGTAAATTTAATAATTCAGGTAATATTTATGAAAATCATAAATCCTTCATATCTCCGTAAATACGCATATCTCCGTAAATAACCGTTATTTCGTGAATGGGACGTTAATTCGAGACGACCTCTAAATTTACGAAAATTTAATAATTCAGGCAAATTCTCATGGAAATCTTAAATCCTCCATATCTCCGTAAATACGAGTTATTTCGCAAAAAGGACGTTAATTTAACAATTCGTGACGACCTCTAAAATTCGTAAATTTAATAATTCGGTAATATTTATGAAAATCATAAATCCTTCATATCTCCGTAAATACGCATTATTTCGCAAAAGGACGTTAATTCGTGACGACATCTAAATTTACGAAAATTTAATAATTCAGACAAATTCTCATGGAAATCTTAAGTCCTTCATATCTCCGAAAATACGCGTTATTTCGCAAAAAGAACGTTAATTTAACAATTCGTGACGACCTCTAAAATTCGTAAATTTAATAATTCTTCAGGTAATATTTATGAAAATCATAAATCCTTCATATCTCCGTAAATACGCATATCTCCGTAAATACGAGTTATTTCGCGAAAAGGACGTTAATTCGTGACGACCTCTAAATTTACGAAAATTTCATAATTCAGGCAAATTCTCATGGAAATCTTAAGTCCTTCATATCTCCGAAAATACGCGTTATTTCGCAAAAGGGACAAGTTATTTCTCGAAAATGATGATAATTTGTGATGACCTCGAAATTTTCATAATTCAGTCAATTTTTTATGGAAATCTTAAGTCCTTCATATCTCCGAAAATACGCGTTATTTCGCAAAAAGGACGTTAATTAACCAATTCGTGACGACCTCTATAATTCGTAAAGTTAATAATTCAGGTAATATTTATGAAAATCATAAATACTTCATATCTCCGTAAATACGCGTTATTTCGCGAAAAGGAGGACCACTAAAATTTCGAAAATTTAATAATTCAGGCAAATTTTCATGGAAATCTTAAATCCTTCATATATTCGTAAATACGCGTTATTTCGCGAAAAGTGCGATAATTTGTGACGACCTCAAACTTTTCGAAATTTTTATAATTCAGTCAATTTTTTATGGAAATCTTAAGTCCTTCATATCTCCGAAAATACGCGTTATTTCGCAAAAAGGACGTTAATTTAACAATTCGTGACGACCTCTAAAATTCGTAAATTTTATAATTCAGGTAATATTTATGAAAATCATAAATTCTTCATATCTCCATAAATACTCATTATTTCGCAAAAGGGACGTTAATTTTCGAAAATTTCATAATTCAAACACTTTTTTATGGAAATCTTAAATCCTTCATATCTCCGTAAATAAGCGTTATTTCGCGAAAAGGACGTTAATTCGTGACGACCTCTAAATTTACGAAAATTCAATAATTCAGGTAAATTCTCATGGAACTCTTATATCCTCCATATCTGCGTAAATACGAGTTATTTCGCGAAAAGGACTTTAATTCGTGACGACCTCTAAATTTACGAAAATTTAATAATTCAGGCAAATTCCCATTGAAATCTTAAATCGTAGATATCTCCGTAAATAAGCGTTATTTCGAGAAAAGGACGTTTTTTCATGACGACCTATAAATTTACGAAAATTTAATAATTCAGGCAAAAAACTCTGATGGAAATCTTAGGTCCCTGATATCTCCGAAAATAATCGTTATTTCGTGAATGGGACGTTAATTCGAGACGACCTCAGAATTTTCGAAATTTTCATAATTTAGTCAATTTTTTATGGAAATCTTAAATCCTTCATATCTCCGTAAATAAGACTTATTTCTTGAAAAGGACGTTAATTCGTGACGACCTCTAAATTTTCGAAATTTTCATAGTTCAGGCAAATTCTCATGGAAATCTTAAGTCCTTCATATCTCCGAAAATACGCGTTATTTCGCAAAAAGGACGTTAATTTAACAATTCGTGACGACCTCTAAAATTCGTAAATTTATTATTCGGTGATATTTATGAAAATCATAAATCCTTCATATCTCCGTAAATACGCACTATTTCGCAGAAGGACGTTAATTCGTGACGACATCTAAATTTACGAAAATTTAATAATTCAGACAAATTCTCATGGAAATCTTAAGTCCTTCATATCTCCGAAAATACGCGTTATTTCGCAAAAAGAACGTTAATTTAACAATTCGTGACGACCTCTAAAATTCGTAAATTTAATAATTCAGGTAATATTTATGAAAATCATAAATCCTTCATATCTCCGTAAATACGCATTATTTCGCAAAAGGGACGTTATTTCGTGACGACCTATAAATTTACGAAAATTTAATAATTCAGGCAAACTCTCATGGAAATCTTAGTTCCCTGATATATCCGTAAATAACCGTTATTTCGTGAATGGGACGTTAATTCGAGACGACCTCAAAATTTTCGAAATTTTCATAAATCAATTTATGAAAATCTTAAATTTTTGAAGATCATATCTCCGAAAATACGTGTTATTTTTGAGAAAATAACGAAATAAAATATCGTGACGACCTCTAAATTTACGAAAATTTAATAATTCAGGCAAATTCTCATGGAAATCTTAAATCCTTCATATATTCGTAAATACGCATTATTTCGCAAAAGGGACGTTAATTCGAGACGACCTCAAAATTTTCGAAATTTTCATAATTCAGTCAATTTTTTATGGAAATCTTAAATCCTCCATATCTCCGTTAATAAGAGTTATTTCGCAAAAATTATGATAATTTGTCAAAATTTTTGAAAAATTAATAATTCAGTCAAATTCTCATGGAAATATATCTCCGTAAATACGAGTTATTTCGCGAAAAGTACGTTAATTCGTGACGACCTCTAAATTTTTGAAATTTTCATAATTCAGTCAATTCTTTATGGAAATCTTAAGTCCTTCATATCTCCGAAAATACGCGTTATTTCGCAAAAAGGACGTTAATTAACCAATTCGTGACGACCTCTAAAATTCGTAAATTTTATAATTCAGGTAATATTTATGAAAATCATAAATTCTTCATATCTCCGTAAATACGCGTTATTTCGCGAAAAGGAGGACCACTAAAATTTCGAAAATTTAATAATTCAGGCAAATTCTCATGGAAATCTTAAATCCTTCATATATTCGTAAATACGCGTTATTTCGCGAAAAGTGCGATAATTTGTGACGACCTCAAACTTTTCGAAATTTTTATAATTCAGTCAATTTTTTATGGAAATCTTAAGTCCTTCATATCTCCGAAAATACGCGTTATTTCGCAAAAAGGACGTTAATTTAACAATTCGTGACGACCTCTAAAATTCGTAAATTTTATAATTCAGGTAATATTTATGAAAATCATAAATTCTTCATATCTCTGTAAATACGCATTATTTCGCGAAAAGGACGTTAATTCGTGACGACCTCTAAATTTACGAAATATTAATAATTCAGGCAAATTCTCATGGAAATCTTAAATCGTAGTTATCTCCGTAAATAAGCGTTATTTCGAGAAAAGGACGTTTTTTCATGACGACCTATAAATTTACGAAAATTTAATAATTCAGGCAAAAAACTCTGATGGAATTCTTAGTTCCCTGATATCTCCGAAAATAATCGTTATTTCGTGAATGGGACGTTAATTCGAGACGACCTCAAAGTTTTCAAAAATTACATATTTCAGGCAATATTTATGAAAATCTTAAATCCCTCATATATCCGTAAATACGCGTTATTTCGTGAAAGTGACGACAATTCGTGACGACTTCTAAATTTTTGATAATTTCATAATTCAAACACTTTTTTATGCAAATCTTAAATCCTTCATATCTGCGTAAATAAGCGTTATTCCGCACAACAGACGTTAATTCGTGACGACCTCTAAATTTGTGAAAATTTCATAATTCAGTCAATTTTTTATGGAAATCTTAAATCCTTCATATCTCCGTAAATAAGAGTTATTTCGCGAAAATGATGATAATTTGTGATGACCTCAAAATTTCATGAAAATCTTAAATCCTTCATATCTCCGTAAATACGAGTTATTTCGCGAAAAGGACTTTATTTCGAGAGGACCTCTAAATTTTCGAAAATTTCAGAATTCATTCAAATTTTCATGGAAATCTTAAAACGTCTTGAGAGGCGTTTAAGTTTTCGTTTTAGTCGCTGAACCATATCCCTGATGAAATATCAAATTAAATTGAAGACAACTAAGAACTGAAAAAAGATAAGAATAAATAAATGCTGTGGCTTTGCTCATATTCCGAGTGTTGTTCTCAGTATCAAGTGTTGTTCAAAATATCATATTAAATTGAAGACATCTAAAAACTGAAAAAAGATAAGAATAAATAAATGCTGTGGCTTTGCTCATATTCCGAGTGTTGTTCTCAGTATTCAACTACTACCAATGGCTATTCCTAGTGTTTTATAAAATATTTCAAAAAAAAATAATTATTAAAATTAAAATGAAATTGAAAAGTTTTTATTGTTCCAAATAATTAACATGTTTTAAAAATATTATTTTTTTAAAATTTTATCATTTTATAATTGTTTTTAAGTGTAATAATCCAGTGAATATTGTAGAATTAATATATTCATAACCGAATACCCGTAATATTAATCTCATCTTAATCACACTCATCTAAGCTCATTCTTATATACACGGCATTTCATTCAATGCGACAGGCCACCACAACGCACCAAGAAGTCAAAAATTTTCATACGACGCACAGTGGAGTCTTTGATCCTAAAAATGTAAATCAATTCACCTGGCTTTTTCAGTTATAAAGACCCCAAGTAAGGTAAGGTAATCATATTTTACACACGTTGTAGGTAATCTACGTCGAATCAACGTAGTCCCGTTTATATATATACCGGACTTTGTTCAATCATCATAGTATTAGATTTGTTTAAAAAAAACATAAATTAAGGATTTTTATAAATATTTTTTCGAAGAACATGTTTGTCGATCTTAGCTATGGATATTAATCAAAATTCATTTTAGGAAAAAATAAAAGTATCTCAAACTAAAAAATAAAATATATAAAATAGATTCAATTTAGAAAAACGACACTAAAAGGTTTTGAAAATAATGAATTTGAGAAAAAAATATAAAGTTGAACTTTGCGCAATCATCATACATATATTGGAGTCATATTTTTTTGCAAATAGTCTTTTTCATTCATCAAGTTTGATAATGAAAATATATACTAAATAACAAATTTAGGCGTACATCATCTTCCAGTGTCCTCAATAGTTTCCTTAGCTGTGTTTTCTGTGGTGTTCCCTTCAGCAGACTCCTCTTCCTTGCTAGGCTTGGAAAAATCGTTATTCTTCGTTATTTTGGTAAGAATGTTACAATAACATTGTCCGATGGATCTTTTTGAGATAATTTGAAACACTGATAAGCAACGAAAGGAACAAAATAAAACATATTACAAATTTCAGCAAAACGTAAAAAGCCCCTTTAAAGGTAATCTACGTCGAATCGACGAATTAGAGTTATGTATTGCCGTTAAACGACCCGTTACTCAGCGCTACTCTAGACTAAAGAGTGTATAGACTGCAATAGCATGTCATCGACTAGAACTATGCGAAGAACGATATCCGTACCATGACAGAAATGAGAGACTTGAAAAAATATAAGCAGTATACGTCGAATCGACGTAGATTACCTTTCTAGGATTAAATGAAATTTTATTCATATGAAAATTGTTCATAGAAAGAAATGTGTAGAGCGCTCTCGCAAGTAATTAAAGTTGGTGCTCTGGGCTTATTAGTCGTCGGAAAAACCAAAATTGTCCAAACTAAAAACGCAGCCAAAACTCGTACCGCAGCAAAATCGTCACAAATGAAAACACTGTAAATTTGTCGAGCAGTAAATATTATTTTATTTACAAACAATAATATTCACCTATGTGATCCAAAAAGTAGTTATGGTCGTTCAACTATGTGAAGCAAAAACCGAAAGAAAATTATCTCTCTTTGAGATCCAAAAACTTGTGAACTACCACCTATGTGATCAGAAAGCAAGTGATCATCGGAAAACATCGGATGGGTTCGTGACCCGTCCACACAACAAAGTGGAGACTTTTCCGACGATTCCTATATGCACCTACACAAAGCCCTAAAACATTGAACAATGTTTGTCAACATGTAGACAAACATGAATCTAAACCTAATCAGTGGTTATTCGATGTTTGGCGTAAACATTCCGCCCACCTTGCAGCATCACTGCAAACAAATATTAGTTACATATCTACTATAAAATACATAATATTTAAAATGCATATAAAAGTTAAGGGCGTGGTACATATAGGTTTGATTTGGTGTCAGATTTGGTGCCCTACCATTCCGGGTATCATTCCTGACAACGCTGTCTGCATGCTCAGGGGAGTTGCGTCCCGATGAACGTGCATGCGGGTGTCGCCCTCAAACCGTGGAGGCATTTCGCTCTGGCACTGTCTTGCGCGGGTGTTGTCTCCGAGTGCGCAGCGATAGCTGATCCAAACGCTCCGTTCCCCTGCGGTCAGCGTGTAAAGAGGGACGGAAGCGATGAGACTCAGCCCCGTGACTGGCGCCATCGTTCCGTTGCACCAAACTCATAGAAGGATTCACGAGCTCGGTGCATGGAGGGGGGGAGCAAAGGTTGTTCTTCCGCAGGACGGTGAGGATCCTCCTAAACGAGCGCTTCGATCTCCAGCCCTTCATCTCCGATCGATTCTTCCCGGAGAGAACGCCACGATCGCTTCTGGATCACTGATTATCCCTCAGAAAGGAAACCTCCCTCGACCCCGTCACCCCGGGGATCACGTGACTCAGGAGATTCTTCCCTGAGTTCACGGAGACTCTCATCGGCCCTCGAAGATTCTGAGTGCCTGATTTCCACGTGGATTTAGTAGAGGTCTCGATTTCAGCCCGGAAATGCTCGTTGGGCCGACCAGCACATTCGAACCGATACGAGCCGTCGAGCCATCGAGTTTTCGTGGACAAACACGACGCAGGTAGAGAAGAGAGAGGGAATGGTTTTTGAGAATGAGCGTCGCTTTTGGTTTTATGACCATTTGTGTTGTTTCGTTTTGTTTTTGTTGTTTGACTGCGAGACGCTTGTTGCTGTTGGTTCTTTGTTTTGTATGAGTTTGATGATGTTTTTGATGACTCTTCGCAACGCGTGAAATGCGTGTATATGAGAATATGAATCTGGGTAGTTGGCTACCTAGATATATAATGCGCGCATGTAAATAGCGCGTAAATGTTTGTGAATAACAATTTTATTTCAATTTTATTTCAATTCATAATAGCACCGGTTGGCTAGATTGATCTCCAGGCTGACATTATTTCTCGATTTCAACTTTCTGCTGGTCGTCTCGCACAGATCGTCTTGGGGTTGACAGCAGGTACTTCGTCACCCACATGACGCGACTCCTTCTCCAGGCTCGAAAAAGCTGCACTAACTGCTCTCTTGTTTCGCCCGATGATGTCGATGTCATCGGCGTACGCAAGCAGCTCTTGTTGATTTTCAACAGTGCCGGACCGGTTCTGTCCTGCAGCTCTTACGATTTTCTCCAGCATCAAGTTGAAACGATAAGGAGTCGCGCTGTCTGAAACCTCGTTTGGTATCAAATGGCTCGGAGAGGTCCTTCCCAATGCTTACCGAGCTGCTGGTGTTGGTCAGGGTCATTTTGACAAGTCTAATGAGCTTAGCTGGAATACCAAATGCTGTTAAAAATAACTACTTGTTCATTTTTACTTTGCATTTGCATTCATATTTTTATCTAGTAGTCATAGCAAGACTGTTCTAGAATAATATATACTTTGTATTTTACAGAATAATAATCTAGTTTTCATAGACTTAGAATTTAAGTTATACAAGGCTCTGTAAACATTTTTTCTTTCATTCTTTAAATTACTTTTATATTAAACGGTTGGCTCCTGAACATTTTGTTGTTTCATTGTGCTTTTGATTTGCAATAGGTTATGGCCTTTGCAGTGGACAATTATTTTAATTGTTAATTGGAGCAAATTGTGTTCAATTTTGAAATTTGGTTTTATTAAAAACTGTAAAGAATCAGATATTTTAAATTGTTCAAATAAACGAAAAGTATCGCTGACTTAAAATATACAACCACGAAGCTGAATCGAGACAATTTCGAGTTGTGGAGAAACCGATTCCTGCTACCCCAGATGCAGGATGGCTTCAAAAAGATGCAGATGCAACAATTTTAATTGGTCTGACCATCGAGGATGCGGAAGTGTTTCGCATAAGTAACTGTTCTACAGGTCAGGAATCCTGGAACGTGCTAAAATCATATCATGAGAAGGCTACGTTGAGTAACAACGTAAAGCGATCATTTGTTCATTGAAACTGCAGTCTGACGGTGATATAGAAAAGCATATTGCACAAATGAAGATGCTGTATTCAAGACTTCAATCATTGGGTGAGAAAATGTCGGAGATCTGGCTGATTTCAATGCTATTGAGTAGTTTGCCGGAAAAGGATGATACTTTGATAACTGCTCTGGAAGTCCGAGAGGAAAAAGAGCTCACAATGAATTTGGTTGAAAATAAATTGTTAGAAGAATTTGAAAAGCATCGTCAACGAGTTACTGCTGAGGATTCTGTTTTAAAGACGACAGGCAGACGAATCGTTCTTCAATTCGCCGAACACTTCAATCAAAAACTGTGTTGTTGAAGAAAGTTCTGAGTTGGATGAAGTTCCAATGCCAATTGTAAAGAAGTGAGCTAGGAAAAACAAAGGTGTTCCTCTAGTACGTTTTCCAGAGAACATAGGTTTAGTGAAAGATAATGAAATTTTTGGGCCGAAGAATTACAAGGAGGCCATTACTTCCAAACAATGTCATGAGTGGCGCTGTGAAATTGAGGAGGAGTTGGGTCTTTAAAGGAGAACCTAACATGGGATTTAGTTGAAGCTCAATCAAATTCAAATATCCCCCAGGATTTGCAGAAGGTGATGGTACTCTGGTTTGCAAGTTACAGAAGAGTCTCTACGGATTGAAACAGTCAGCAAACGTTTGGAGCAAAGCTCTGCATAAAGTCCTGATTGCCGATAATTTCAAACAGATCAGGAAATCAAATTCTGAGTACACTTTCATGCTGAATGGAGGTCCTGTAAGTTGGTGTTGCAGAAAGCAGACGTGTATATCATTGTCAACAAAAGAATCGGATTTTATCTCATTATCGGAAGCAGCTGAAGAAATCGTTTGGATCCGAAACATCATTGCTGATTTGCACTGTGTTTAGAAGAAACCAACAGTAGTCCACGAAGATAATTAAAGCTGTTTAAATTTAATTAGAGATGAAAAGCTTATCAACAGAACGAAACATATAGATACTAAATTTCATTTTGTTAAAGATTATATTGATAAAAAAGTAATGATTTGTATATATTGTTCTTCTAATGAAATAATGGCCGACATGATGACTAAGCCATTACTTTGCATTTGCATTCATATTTTTATCTACACCATTTTCAAGCAGACTTGAGAAAATCGTAAACAGACCTCAGAAAATCGTAAAGTGACATGAGAAAATCGTAAAGTGACCTGAGAAAATCGTAAACAGACCTGAGAAAATCGTGGATGCTTGACTCCGCACCAAAGACATGCACCACTACGTGACTTTTTCGACGGTTTCGGATCACGTATGGACTTAACATTGCTTTCTTCGCAATCTTTCTTTTCTGTCGTCAGAAAAGTTTTCTGTGGAACCTCTTCCAATTCCCGAAACTTTGAAATATGTTTCTCTATTTTTGTGAAATACGACGTTACGGTTTTGGTGGATTGCGTGCACGCTATAGGACCCGTGAGAATCCACCCGAAGACCGTTTCTTGGGCAATTAGCTGGTGGATAACTTTATGTCTAACACCTTCGAGAAGAAGTTGTGGATACAAATCTCGTCCTAATAAAATGTCGACTTTTCCGCTTAGGTGGAAGTTAACGTCGGCTAGTAGAAGCTTGGGCATTTGCTTCAAAAGTGACTGATTAATGAATGCAGTCGGTAGATTCCCCGTGATCTGGGGTAGAATCAGAGCGGTTGCTTTGATTCGCAAACTAGTGTTCCTTCGAGAACCTATGTCAATGTTGCACAACTTTCTGACTTGAGATGCTACTTTCGCACTCAAACCAGAGACTTGTGCATTAACCGGACTATGTGGAATTTTTAAAACGTTCTGTAAACGTTCAGAAATAAAAGTCCCTCCCGATCCAGGATCAATGAGCGCTCTTGTTCATACTCAATGCCTCCGTGACATATGGTCACCATTGCAGTACCAAGAAGGACTCCTATTTTCTCGCGTGCAAAATAGCTCTGAGGACCTTTCCTTTTAAGACTAGTGGACTGTATTGAGTTTGTCCCTGTGTTTATCACTTGAGCAGTGTGAGTGCTCGAATTAATTTGAACACCTTTTGAAGTTGAGGGTCGCAGAGTTTCCGAGTTTGAGGACTCGTCTGAAATGTCGCGATGCAAAAGTGAGTGATGACGCTTTTTACACGTAATACAATTGAAAACACTTTTGCATTCTTTAATTTGATGGGTACTCGACAGACAATTAATGCACAAGTTCAATCTTCGAACTGTGGCGAATCGATTCTTTTCTGTCATGTCGAGAAATTTGGGACAGTTTCGAATTCCGTGAGAATTCGAGCACAACTTGCAAGTCAAGTTGCTTACATAACCGTGATAAGTTACAAAACGCTTTGGTTCATTTCTATTCGAAGCAGTTCCGTTATTTCGAACTGCTGACTTCGAGACAGATGAACTTCTAAGGTCTAAAACCGTTTCCAACGTCTGAAAACGGCTCGTGAGAAAATTGTCGAAGTCTTCCCAATTGGGAATTTGTGTCTTCATGACAATACTTTGCTCCCAGAGAGCTAATGTTGTTTCAGGTAATCGCGTAGAACATAAATATATAAATATACATCATACAACTTTAATGCTGATATACAATTATTTATATCCCTTAGCAATTTTTTTATTGAAGTTCCAGACTTCACCTGAATAACTGGGAGGTTGAACAAAACCTTCAGTTGGCTGTTCACAAAGATTCGTTTGTTTTCGAATCTGTCTGATAAATTTTGCCAAGCAGTGGCAAAACCATCATGAGTAAGAGGCGATTTTTTAACTATGTCCTTCGCTTCGCCACGCGTTTTTTGATTTAAATTGTAGAGTTTTTCTACCGGTGTCAGCCGCTGATTTGATATATAAATAGCGGAGAACATATCGCGGAAGGACGGCCATGAGATATAGTCACCATAAAAAATCTCAGTATCTACCGGAGGTAGATTTATGTTGTGACTTGACATTGATGTAAAGGTTACCGGAGAATTGTTCTCTTTCACCCTGCTAGAAGATTGGCTAAAGTTATGTATCATTTCGTTAATCTGGCCCATGCCACGTACGTAAGTATCGTCACAGACACGATATTTAACGCTAAGACTGGTTAAATCCAGATCGCTGTCGCTCTTAGATGTGGCTTGTCTGTGTAAGACAGTGTCATAAGATGACTTAACATCTAGTCATCTAGATTTCAGTTCATCTTTTTGCACTTCCAAAGTGTATGGAGAGTGCTCAGAAACTGGAGTCTCATTAAATTGAGTCTCGAATTGCACGAGTTCATCAGACATGCGAATGAATGTGTTGAGAGACGACATGTTTTTTTTTTTTTGTTATGAGATTTAAAAACTAGTTAAATTTTATGGAAATTACCAAAAAGAACTCTAATTCTTTTCCAACAAATTTCCACAATTGTGAAAACTTGTACCGATACTAAAATCAGGTACTTCGAAAAAAAAATCTTACAAAAGAAAACGCACAATAAAGAAATTTAAGTTTAAAAATTTCTTCAGCGCAAAATCTGTATACAGTTAAAAATTCAATACATTTTCTTCTAAATGATTTAACAAGCAATCAGGCCTACACACTCGCACTCGCTTGCAATTTCTTCTTGCGAGCGAAAGAGTAGGAGTGCTTTGGTGGCGTGGGCGTTAGAAGAGCGTTTTCTTCTTTGAGCGGGAGATGCGATTTTTGTTCCCGCTTTGAACTCGTTTTCTTTTGTTTATTCTTGGGCTTTTTGTTTGAGAGCCGAGAGAGAGTGAGAGTGGTGTAAGTGTGAGAATATGGTTTGAGCTTTGCCGATGAAAGCTGACTATTCGTTTCTTGCACAAAATGTTTATAAATTTTGATACTCTATTTATCAAATTTTACAGACAAGTTGTTTACGAACGCAAGAACGATCTTGTAATCACTATTGATTACGAATGGTGAATGTGTTGGACAGACTAATTTGGCCTCTTTGACCCACTGTGCGCAACGGTTCACTTTTCTCACTTGTCGCTGAAATGAGTGACTTCGATCACTGCGCTTTCCGAGCGACACTCACAAATAAACCGATTTGGAGGGGGATTGAACTCAAGTTCAATCGCTTCTCGTCTTTTTGTTTGTTTTTGTTTGAAACAAACAAAGCCTATGCACCAAACCGATAATAACAAATTTGTTCCACTCACCTTATTACTAATTATTTCTTGTGGTGTGCTGCAATATCTTCGTTGTCTTCTATTAGTGGTCAAATATCTTCGTTGTCTTCTAAAGAGTTGAAATATCTTCGTTGTCTTCGGTGTTTTCCCGTCGGCAAAACGGCAGGCAACTTGAAGACTTCGAGAGATGAGGGGGGACGAAAATACTTCCAGCGAAACGATAAACTTTGAAATTTCTTGGCAGTACAAAATTCTTTATTCAATATAATTTTTTTCGAAGATCATTATATACTTAAATACGAAGAATTTGCATGTAAAAATATCTTTAAATTAATGCACAGATTACCAGATATGAAACTACCCAACAGACAGCCTCCCAAACAAGGAAGCTGAAATGGATCCATAAGACTGATGGAAAATGAGAGTGTTTGAGATCTTTCTCTCTCATTTTGCATCACAACAAAAATGAAAAACTAGAAGAACAGTTGTTCAGTCGGAGTACATAGTAGAGAGAGTTTGAACGAGAGAGCAAAGACGAAGTCAAATATTCGTGAAAAATGCACCACTTGTATTTTTCAAACAATTTCACTCATAGAAACAAAGTGAACATGTTTAACAGGATCGTTGATGAATTATTTGGTATGTATTAGTTTCAAACAATAAATTGACTTCTTCCTATTTCAATAATTCTCAAAAAAACATTTAATTTTTTTATAGTTTTTCTTTCTGGTGTTATCCGCAATCAAAGAGAGTTCATCGTAAATGTCTACACATCGTGAAAAATTTTGTAAAGAAAATGGGATAGAGCGCAATGAGAGAGAACGCTCAAACAAGAAAACACGAACGAATGATCGCTGACATTCTGTACATTCGATCGCAGACATTTTCTTTTCATGCACGACATTTGACTAATTCGTATGAATATATCAGCATCAAAATATTTGAAAATGGCTCACTAATTTAGGCTGACGGATCCTTTTCAGGCTAAATTCTTGCAAGACGGACGGGTCCGAAATCTGTTGGATTAGAAAAACGTTGAAGACGTGTTTTTTTTTAATTTAACATGAACATTTCTTCAAATTTTTGTACAATAACAACACAAATACTAATTATTGGTCTTTACAGCCCCTCTAAGCACTTTGACCGAGATACTCGCAATCATTGGTGTTGTGCGTTTGTAATATTTTATACCTATGAACGAAGCATTCGTCAACACAAGATGTGATGCTGATGATGAATGTACAGTGGCGAACAAACATGTTGAGGGTTAACTTAACTTAAACCAGTATTTTTCTGCATAAATATGATTTTGTTATAGAAATTCGCTGTATTAACTTTCAGAATAGAATTTTTTTTATAGATTTATAACATTATGCAATAGAGATTTTATGATAACTTTTGGAAAAAAAATAGTGCAGATAACTGGAAAAAAATTTTTAATGGTGGAAATACTAAATAGAATGAAATTTAGATACTGACATAAAATGCTGTGACTTACAAAATTTTAGTGTATATGAAATTTGAGCTATAAATTCTACTATTGGTAAGATATAGCAATGAATTGAGGATATTTATAAAGTTTTAACGCACCGGAGGACAATAGCATAAGTATTGATTAGGTAGTGATACAGTGGAAAAAATAAAAGCGAACTACGAAATCTAATCCAACACTAGCGTTTCCTTAATCAAATAAATTTTGGAACGGACCCTGGGCAACGGCGAGCGTGGCCCCGGAATTGAATCGTTACAAATTATCTAATGATATGCTATTAAATAGGGATATTCAGACTCAGTCTCGTAGGAGCGTAGAATACGTGCAAATTTGTTTTTGTAATCTACGATTCTACGAATCTACGATTCCACGCTCGTACCAGTGTTGCCAGGTTCTAAAAAACAAAACCCCTAACAAAACTTCAAAAACCCCTAGAATCACAACTTTTGGAGTAAAAAACCCCCATAATAAAAAATAAATTATTGAAATTTTATTTAAATCTATATTATATAATACATTTACTATATATTAAAAACATCAAATATTTCATCACATGTATTCGCATTATACATATTTTCTGTGTTAAATAATTCAAGCATACTTGCAGTTGGTACAAAATTATTACAACCGGATTTCAAAGAGTACCGAACTCTCATAATACTTTCACATGTCTCAACTAAAATTTTATTTCGAAGTTTATCTTTAATTATATTAAAAATTGAAAATGCTCTCTCAACAGCTGCGTTTGAAACTGGCAAAGAAATTAAAGTTGTTGCGAGCAGAGATATATTTTTAAATTTATATATATCAGCCGCATCTTTTTTATTGTTCACTTCTGCCCAAAACTCTTCGGTGGAATTCAAATTATACCAATTTTAAAATGGTAACAAATTCCACTCTCGAATGGTTTCGTCACGATCATTACAAATTCTTTGAAGTCTATTAATTACTGAATCTATATTTGTTCTGACTTGACTTGTGGAGATTGCAGCAGACAATAAATTTAATTGTTTTAACAAATTAAAATTATCCGGCACTCTATGTTGAATTTGCTTGCAAAGTTCAATATGAAATTGTTTACAATTCTCTTTTATTGGTATTAGTTCTTGGTTAGTTAACGAATACGACAACTCTTCGAAAGCTATACCAAAACTTATTTTGTCTATTGGTTTAATGAATTTTTCAAAATCAAAAGTTGGCAAATCATGTATGGTTTTTAAATAGTCTTGATCAACAATAACTTGAAGAGAGGAATAATAAAGTTCCAATAATTCCTGAAACAATTTTGTGGGATCAATATTATCGCTCTGAAATAATTGATTGACTTTTATAACTGGTTTTAGAGCAAATTTTATGAAGAGTAAATACATTTTATTTTCTGTAATATATATATTACTCAAAAGTTGAGCGGTATAACAATTTTCGTTTGTTGCAGCGATTTTGAAATGAAGTTGCAATACATCCCATTGTTCTAATATTTTTTCAACAGCCTTAAGTCGTGCAAGCCACCGAGTCCCACTCAATTTATCAATTTTTTTCGGATTTTCTTCAGCAATAAGTATAAAAAGTTTAGTAAATGAAATTTGCCATTTCGTACTTGTTGAAAACCAGGTACATGTGTCTCTAACTAAGAACTCAAGTTGCTTCGGTAATATCTTTATGGCATTCTCTGCTGCCAGGTGAAGAGAATGACATACACATTTTACCCCTATTAAATCTGGAATATCGTTTTTAAATAGAGAGTAAAACTTTAGAGAGTAAAAACTATTTCCAACATCCTTTATAAGGTCTTTAAAAAAGCAATGCGCTATAACATTTTTTATAAGAGATGTACACTTGGTTCGATGTATCTTAATATCACTTAAAATACCTGAGTTACTGTATTACTTATTTAGAATTTCGCCTAAATGATCGATTGTATTAATTGAACAATGTTCTGCTGTAAAGGCAATCAGCAATCTTCCTTTCGGTGCTTATTTTTTGCCTGGCAAAACTTAAAATAGACTGGTTCTTGCTGATTGTATCATCAAACGCTTCAAAGCCGTTATGTCAAAGCCAACTTAAAATTTGTTCGAATTCGTTTTTGGATATGTTCGGAAAAATATGTATGCATGCTATGTTCGAAAAAATGAATATTACGATGTGTTACGAATGTTTAGTGTACATTAATGCGTTTCATGCCTGTTCATGTCACAACCTCTTCCACTGCCACTGTTTTGCTGTCGACGCGACATCCCTGATCGCGACGTGCAGTTAGGTTGTGACTTGCTCGTTGTAACCCTGACTTGTGGTTTTTTCGACTTACCAGGTTAACTCAGTTGGTAGTCAGTTTTAATTTTCGCGGCAGATTTGCCTTTTTGCTTTTTTTCCATATAAATTCATTTTTGAAATCCAGTTCGCTCCTATTGTTATTGTCGGACCCTTGTTCTCTATTGTACCTCATACGGTAAGACAATAAAGCTCCATAGAAAAAACAGAAAACTTCCGCGTTTCTCTCTTTTCTTTGACTACGCCTCCTGCTCATCAACCGCCTCTAGATCATCCAGGAACATCAACCTCGAGCTCCACCACACCGTCGCCAATTCCCATCAAAACCGGGACTCGTCCACTGGCCAAGCCCACGCTGCAGCCGCTCCGACCTAGTTCGCCACCACCGAAACCACCTTCTCCACTGGGATTCCACAGCCCAACATTTGATCCTTCACGATCCGGGTTCCAGCCAGCCAGCATATTTTCATTGGTATGTCTGCATTAAATTTCTTATTTCATCTGTAGTTTCGAGTGTGTGCGATTTCTTAAAAATTTATCAAATTATTGTTTGTGCAAATAATTCTTGCCGCCATTTTATCCATCCCGAAATTAACTAGTTTGGCCTCCATTTTGTCGTATATCACATTCTTTCGCGATTTACAAAGTGCTGTTCCGTAAAGTGTCTGAAGTTAAATTCATGCAACTAAGTCCGGGAAATTAGTCAGGGTAAAAGTATTCCGTTTTCGGCCCTTGTGGACCTCCTTCCATTGTCAATTGAAATTCTTGCAAAGAAAATTTGTGTTATCCCAATTTTTACTTCCGTCCTTTCAATTCAGTCGCAAATTCGCTTGCTATTTTCGTTCGTGTTCAACGCAATCCAATTTTTCAGTGGTTCAAAATGACGACTCGCAGTAATTTCATTCGAATCACCGATAACCTTGTGGAGTTTGAAGCGGAGTTTTCGGACACTCTGCTCTCCGGGTACACGGTGCATTCTCTCGAAATCCACCGCGAGGAAATGCGATCGATTTGGGCCAATGTTAAGGTCGCGTACGACGCATGCCTCAAGGAGCGCTACGTCAAACCCAGTACGTCAAGTGTCGACGACCCTGAGGTTCTGAGTGACGAGGGCGATGATAATGTTTTCGAGCTCGAAACCATAAAATCTCGCTACCAAACTTCGTACCGAACCTACGTGCGCTGCGTTGCTAAAATAAGCGAGCAAATGTCAAACTTGTCCACACCGGCGCCTGCACCTCCGTCAGTTCATCGAATTCCAGACCATCTTGAGAACAACTTCCACCTGCCACCTTGTGATACCGAGATTTTTGACGGGGACTACATAGCATGGCCCTCCTTCCGTGACATGTTCACAGCCATCTATATAAATAAATCCCGCTTAAGCCCTGTTGAGAAATTGTTCCATTTGAACAAAAAGACCCGAGGTGAAGCAAAGGACATCGTGAAGAAAGTTCCACTCACCAATGACGGCTTCTTGTTGGCATGGAACAATCTCCAAGAGCGGTTTGAAAACAAACGTATCTTGGTGAACAGCCAATTACGCATCCTCTTCGGTCTTCCGTCCATTTCTTCTGAATCCGGAGAGGGCGTCAAGATGCTGCAGCGAGACATCAACTCGTGCAGATCAGCCCTGGAACTGTACGACATCGACATCTCAGGGTGGGATCCCGTATTTATTTTCGTATGCTCCACAAAGCTTCCAGAATTAACTTTAACGTTGTGGGAACAATCGCTGGCCGATAAGACCACTATTCCAAGGTGGAAGGTGATGGATTCCTTCCTGACTTCGCGCTATCGAACTTTAGAGACCGTCATGGACATTCGGGGTTCCGATGGTTCGCGGTCGAATTCCTCCTCTCATCCGCGGAAGCACCACAGACGGGTGAATACATATCACGCCAACATCTCCGGTCCTCAATGTAAGCTTTGTCCACACGAACAGCACACGATACGGAATTGTCCAAAATTTCTCGACATGAACCCCAATGAAAGAATGGCGTGCGTACGCAAGCATGGTTTATGTGTCAACTGCTTCGCACGAGCTCACTCTCTCCGTGAATGTACGAGCAAGCACAATTGCTTTAAGTGCAACAGGCGACATAATACGCTATTGCACAATGAATCCGATATCGATCCGTCCACTTCCAATCCATTCGCCAATTCCACGGATAATTCTAATCAGCGGGGAAATTCCAATTCCCGCAATCACAACGACCAAATACAGTCCACTCCATCCTCTACCGTCAAAAAAAAAATCCAGTCTTGTTTCGCTTCCAGCTCCAAAAACATTCTACTGGGTACCGCGATGGTATATGTGAACCACATGGGTGCCTGTTATCCAGCACGAGCTCTCATCGACACGGGGTCAGAGGGCAGCTTTATCTCTGAGCGCTTTTCCGTTTGCTCCGATTGCCTGCCAAATCCATCCAAGCCCAGATCTCCGCAGTCTGAACAACGCAGTCTCTGCCAGATCTCAGAAGCTGTGCACGTTCGTGCTAAGCTCTCCGAATAACTCGGCTATACAGCTCAGAGCATCGGCGTTGGTACTTCCTCACCTGACGGGGCAACTACCTACGAGTAGCGTTGATTCCTCCCTTGTGTCCACTCTTCCTAACATACCGCTAGCCGATCCGACCTTCCACACTAGTTCACACATCGACTTGTTGATCGAAGGTGATCTAGTGCCATCGGTAATGCTGGAAGGTATTAAACGGAACTTGTGTGGTTCTTTGATCGCACAAGAAACGATCTTTGGGTGGATCCTCACCGGTCCACTTTCCCCTCAACACCCTCCGTCGGCAACATGCGTATCCTTTTTCAACGAAGTCTCCTTGGACGCTCAGATTGCGAAGTTTTGGGAGATAGAAGATCTTCCAAGGAAGCAATTCCTTACCCCGGAGGAACGGGTATGTGAAGAGTTGTTTTCGCAAACCACTCGACGTAATCCAGATGGCCGATACGTCGTAGCCCTCCCCTTCAAAGAAACTTTTCCTCATAACCTTCGACTCGGACACTCCCGAGGTATCGCACAGGCTCAGTTCTTGCGGAATGAAGCCCGACTCAACAAAACTCTTGACTTCAAACGGCAATATGATGATGTTGTTAGGGAGTACGCCGACCTGGGTCACATGATTCGAGTTCCCTGTCCGAAGTTTTCCGAGTTTCCAGCACATTATTACTTACCGCACCACACCGTAATAAAGCCTGAAAGCACGTCCACTAAAGTGCGAGTGGTGTTCAACGCTTCCAGCGCGTCCTCCAATGGACAAAGTCTGAACGACGTTCTCCATACTGGCCCAGTCTTACAGTCTGATTTGACCCAGCTCATCCTGCGGTGGCGAATTTTCCGATATGTGATCAACGGAGACCTCCAAAAAATGTATCGTCAAATTCTAGTCGAACCCAAGCACACTCCATTTCAACGTATCCTATTCCGAGATTCGTCCTCCGATTCCGTGCACGACTACGAATTAAAGACGGTCACATTTGGCCTCAATTGTGCACCATACCTAGCCATACGCACTCTGCATCAGTTGGCAGACGATGTTGCAAAATCCCATCCGAGAGCAAGCGAAGTCCTGCGAACCTCTATGTATGTAGATGACGCCTTAGTGGGCTGTCACAACATAGAGGACGCAATACAGACGCGGAATGAAGTCATATCGGCACTACATTCAGCAGGTTTTTCGATGAGGAAATGGACCTCAAACTCCTCCGACATTCTTCGAGGTATCCCAAAGGACCACCTCTTACGGGAGGACTTTCTTCAGTTTGACGAGAGCAGTAATGCGAATACTCTCGGAGTCAGATGGAACGCACGATCTGACAAGTTCTATTTCGCCACCACACCTCTGAAGAATCAAGACTCGTTCACAAAGCGTGAGGTTCTGTCAGAGATTTCCAAGCTCTTCGATCCAGCGGGATGGTTAGCTCCCTGCATAGTCCTGGCAAAAATGCTTATGGAGTAAATCTGGCTTGCTAAGATAGACTGGGATGAACCACTACCCAGTTCATACCTACATTCCTGGCGTCAATTTCGGGAGTCATACCCACATCTGAACAAGATTCAGATACCACGATGGGTGAATTACTCACCAGACTGCGAACTCGAAGTTCATGCGTTTTGCGACGCTTCAGAGAAAGCGTACGCCGCAGCCCTCTTCATCCGAGTCAAGTCCGGTCTCCAGTCAGTTTCCGTACATCTCCTGACAGCGAAAACAAAGGTGGCTCCAGTTAAAACGTTGTCGATTCCACGTCTTGAGCTGTGTGGTGCCTTCCTAATGGCAGAGATGGTCGACACTATCATACCGCAACTCAGCTTGAAACCGCATCAGACATATTTTTGGACGGACTCCACAATCGTCTTAGCCTGGCTCCAAAAACCACCATGTCATTGGCAAACCTTCGTAGCCAATAGAGTGTCCAAGATCGCGCAAAGTGTAGGTCTGGTGAATTGGTTCCACGTGGACTCACTCGAAAACCCGGCGGACCTCGGGAGTCGGGGGTTGCTACCACAAGAGCTCGCTATTAACGATCTGTGGTGGCACGGACCGCAGTGGCTACAGTGTGATCCGTGTCAGTGGCCTAGCAGGGCACCAAGCCGCCTCCTTGAGACTGAGTTAGAGAGCAAACCAATAAAGGTTAATGCCACGTCCGTACGACCAGTGGAAGACTTGATTGACCGTTTTTCATGCTTAACGAAAGCATTGCGAGTCATCTCTTATGTGATTCGTTTCTTCCATCGAACTCACCGGTCGCATAGATTAGCTTTCGCACACGACACGTTATCGATCTCAAACGCAGAGATCCAACTCGTCAAGATGCGATTGGTACGCATCAGCCAGCAGTCCGTCTATGCTGAAGAATGCCATCTCCTACGGAATAAGAAGCAGATTCGACCCAAGAGTGACCTACTCAATCTCAACCCCTTCCTTGACGGAACGGGCATTCTGAGAGTATGCGGAAGGCTCGTGTCCTCACCAGTCATGTCCTATGGCGAGCGACACCCAATAATCCTGCCGTACGACTGCACATTGTCCCGGCTGATTGTCAGTTTTACGCATAAAATTTACTTCATGGAGGCAGCCAGCTAATGTTGAAACTCCTCCGTCTGCAATTTTGGATTCCTAGGGTCAAGAACCTAATCAAGACCACCATACACAATTGCAGGACGTGTGTATTGCACAAACAAAAGGTATGCAGTCAACTTATGGGTGCCCTGCCACCTGCCACCAACGTTGACACGCCCCTTTACCCATACAGGTCTTGATTTCGCCGGCCCGTTCGAAATCAAAAACTACACTGGTCGAGCGTGTCTCATCACAAACGTGTGCGTATTCGTATGCTTCGCAACGAAAGCTATTCACCTTGAAGCAACAAACGCTTTATCGACTCCATCGTTTCTAGCCGCCTTTCATAGGTTTATCTCTCGACGTGGGTGTCCACTGGTTCTCTAATCGGACAATGGAAAAACATTTGTGGGTGCCTCCAAAGAACTGTCTCGTGATTTCTTCGCGGTGACCCGAACAGCTCTTTACTCAAGCCATGCACATCACAACATTTCCTGGAACTTCCTTCCACCAGGGGCTTCTCATATGGGTGGTCTCTGGGAAGCTGGGGTGAAGAGCTTCAAGACCCACTTCAAAAAAGTAGCCGGGGGAGGCAAATACACGTTGGAAGAATTCTCCACGATTCTCTCCCGTATTGAGGCTTGCCTTAACTCACGGCCTATCTCCACAATGTCCGAAGATCCTTCTGACATGTCTGCCTTGACTCCGGGACACTTTCTTATCGGTGGCCCTCTCCTAGCCCCACCAGAGCCACGCATTGAATACCAGACTAGTTCGATTGTGAACCGCTGGCAACGACTCAAAGCGCTACAACAACACTTCTGTATACGATGGAAAAGTGAATACCTTATGGAGTTGCATAAGCGCAACAAGTGGAGAAACCCGGAACCTAACCTGCAGGTGGATGCACTCGTCGTTGTCCGCGATGATAATCTACCTCCGCAGGAATGGCGGCTGGGGAGGGTCACTCGGGTCCACTCTGGGAGGGATGCTCGTGTCCGGGTGGCTGATGTGCGAACGGCCCGCGGGATCATCACACGACCAATTGTCAAACTGGTTGTTCTCCCCTCCCAATAAATCACATTGCTATCCAATCGTTCCGTACCAGGTACCTACAATATTCCATTTTTCTTTTTTGTTCCCACAGCTTCCATCATGCCGAGCCACGAGTCACGTCGTCTATCCTCTCGACCAGAGGGCAACGAGTCCCCGTCTTCCAAGGACGGCGACTCGCTCCGCCCCAGTTCCCCGGCCAAGGACAACGAGTCGACACGCTCCAATCACGGCGACTCGCTCCGCTCCCTCCGCGGGACAACGTGTCTACGGTATCTAAGCACCCCGATTCGGTCCGTCCCCATCATCAGTCCCAAAAGTCCACGGCCTTCCTGTGCCGCGTTTGCAACCGCAAACATGCGTTGAAGGCATGTCCGACCTTCCTGCGCGCGAACACAGAAAAACGGATGCGGTGGGTTCTCCTGCAAAAGTATTGCGCAAACTGTTTGGCCCATCAGCACTCCAAGGGGTCGTGCCTTAGCCGAACGGGGTGCCGTATTTGTCAGGAGAACCATCACACGCTGCTGCACATGCACGAACGCCTACGGAGACCGACGTCAACGCTGAGACCCGCTCAGCCCAGCCCGCTCAACGCGTCCGATCTCCTAGCACAACACACGACCACGCTGTTTCCAACGGTTCTCGTTGTGGTGCGCATAGAGGACCGACGCCACTATGTCCGGTCCCTTTTGGATCCGTGCGTAGTCATGAGCCTCGTATCGTCCGAATTGGTCGAAGAGTTCCGAATTCCCACTACGAGAATGGGCGATGAAGAGGTCTGCTCCCTGACAATACGGGCACACTCGGACAATAATATTCGAATTCAGCATATATTCAAGGTCTCAAAGCGGATCGTGGCCAAGTCCCCTTCCAAACCGCTAGATGCGACTGCCAAGGACCAGTTCCCCAACATGATTCTGGCAGTTCCCTAATTCTTTGAGAATACTCCGAGCTCTCTCGTTCTCGTCAACGATGTCCACCAACGAGTTCTTCGGCCGGGAGTATTTCCAAGTGCCAGTGGGCTTCCAGTGGTCCAGAATACCATGTTCGGTTGGGTACTCTCCGGGGCCTATTCCGTTTGAACAACCGACCTTCTCAATTTGTATATTTTTTGTAAATACTTTCATAGATTTAAGAAATGAAATACATATGAACTATAAAGCACTCGCCTCTTTCTTCATTCAAATCGCTCGAAACTTCAGATGAAATATTGAAATCTGCAGACATCTCCAACATATATATAAGTCTATTTATGTTGTACATAGGTAAATCAATAGGTATCCCTCCTAACTATTGCAGCCGTACTGCAAGGTGGGCGGCAATGTTCATGTCACAACCTCTTCCACTGCCACTGTTTTGCTGTCGACGCGACATCCCTGATCGCGACGTGCAGTTAGGTTGTGACTTGCACGTTGTAACCCTGACTTGTGGTTTTTTCGACTTACCAGGTTAACTCCGTTGGTAGTCAGTTTAAATTTTCGCGGCAGATTTGCCTTTTTGCTTTTTTTCCATATAAATTCATTTTTGAAATCTGAAAACTTCCGCGTTTCTCTTTTTTCTTTGACTGCGCCTCCTGCTCATCAACCGCCTCTAGATCATCCAGGAACATCAACCTCGAGCTCCACCACAATCGCCAATTCCCATCTGAACCGGGACTCGTCCACTGGCCAAGCCCACGATGCACGATTTTTACCCCCTAGATATAGGGGAAAATCCCCCAACCTGGCAACACTGGCTCGTATGCGAGTTGTACCTCTCGTAGATCGCGTAAAATCAATTTTGTAAATGTTGCCAACCTTTGTAGTGAAAACAAAACATAAATATTTTTGCAAAAAAGTGAAATAATTGTTAATAAAACAACTAACAATTGTACATAAAAATATAGTCCGATAGTACTATTTTTGGGCCGCAAACTTTCGTATCATCTGAGAAAAAACAATGCAGTGGCAACATTCTTCAATTCGTCATTCAATTATAATTTCTTGAATCCGAAAATGTAATAAATTCATTCATATTCACATAAAACATCATGTATTTTGGAAATTAAAACTGTTTATGTCTAAATAATTATGTTAAAGCGTGCGAAAAAGAGAAATATGAACAACTAATAAAACGAAAGGGATTTTTCAAACTATAATTGGACCAACTTTTATATAAAATGAGAAAATTTGTGTGCGAGGTTCACACATTTTAATTATAATTTTTAGAATTATACTAAAAAAACCTTTTTTTTAATACATTTATGCATGAAAAATTATAAATTATTATAATATTTCTCAAAAACGGGCAATCTGTTCAAAAATATGCAACACCTCTCCAAATCACTTTACGCCGTCTGATCAGGTGCTCAGACATGTCGAGAGTACGAGCCTACGCGACTGAGTCTGAATATACCCTATACCCTAAACCCAAAACTGCAGCCCGAGTACCTTTTCACGCGACTTGTACTTAACCCAAGTGAAAATATATAATATTGTTACGAATTTTACTGTTTATTAAATAGGGTTCGATCACTGGATATCAATTAAAGATTTAATTTGATATGCTATTAACAACTGTTATTTATTTAAATAACTTGATCAACTATTTACAATAACACTAGCTTATGCCTTTACAAAGTTATCTTATCACAACTCTTTATCTTATATGCGACACTATTCGCACCACTGTTCACTTGTTCCACTCTTATTTACGTTCATAGATATCTTTCACAACTGCCTGTATCTTTCATACAGGCTGCGTGTCACCATCGCTTAGATGATCATTCTAGATTCAGTATCTAAAGATATCGCGATCCTTCTTCGGACGATACGTCACCCTGTCTATGCTCAGTTCCATTGTCGTTAAATCGAATTACACTAACAATTACAGAGGCGACGCAGTTCGCGTACTCTTGTTTTGCGCATTCCTCTTTGCGCTGCATTCGCTCTTCGTTGTGTAATTGTTGTTACCTCAAACGCTCATGTACGTATGGTCCGTACTCTTCATTCCTATTGCGTATACGGCGCCCTCTGTTCTACGCACATTCTATGCTCTGCACTTACATTTCTCTTCGGATGGCTCTCGTACTTACTAGCTCTTTCTATGCCCTTATGCTCTTTGTCTATTGGCGATCTCTAGCATAGATAAGAAGATGGGAAACTTCTGTTTTTATATGGCTGTGGTCGTGAAATACCTAAAGTAGTATGTGTGAAAATTATGACTTCGGGACCCCGAAACTTGAGTTTAATGGACTTGTTACACGATACATCTTGATGTACATCATCATCAATGTGTTAGTGAAATTGAGAGAAAAAATCTATGTATGCGTCACACAGATGATGATCGCAAGATCCCAGAGAAAAAATCTAAATTTTTTGATATTTTGCTCTGATCATTGTTCTCTCGCTGTCAGTTTTACTCTCTTCTCGCTCTCAATGTGCCTATTCTTCTACAATTTAGTACAATTTTGCTAACATATGGTCGTTTTAACATTTTATGTCAAAAATATGGAACTTTTATCCATTGTTTTCTGCCTTTCTAGTGCATTTTTTTCACCCAAAATCACATATTTCTCTTTGTGGTGTTATTCTACAAAATATTAAATGCAATTGCACACAAAATTTCATGACAAAAAATACATGACGTCACACCAAAAATAGCGCCAAACACGGACAACAGAAACCAAACAGATTTTGACAGCAGAACGTCAGCCGAAGAGCCAAAAATTATGAACAGCTGATATGATCAGGCAAAAGATTGAACCGTGTATGGCAAACTGCGATCCACACAGACACGAAATGATCGTATGATCATGATGTACCGTGTAAAAACCCCGAAGTTGAGTTGAATACCCCGATATTCACCTCATGCTACTCTCTTGTTCTTGTTCTTTAAAAATTCTCAAACAACACATTTTCTACAGATTGAACTACAGACTAATTTAAATTCGAATGAAAAGAGCAGTATTTAAAAAATTAGTATAAACTCTACTAAACTCATGCTTACTCCCTAAACCTTTCAATTAGATTATAATTGAAGTATCAGTTTTTAGATTTTTGAACAAAATCGCTTTCAGGAAATTGTACAGAAATACATAAACAGCATAATACATAAATTCTTTTCACCAACAGTATTGCCACTTTTTTTTTTTAAAGAAGAGGTGAACTTTAAGAAATATTGTATTTTTTTACATTTATATTAAAAATGCAAACATTTATTATTGTGAACAATTGGAAATAGTTTTTTAAACTTTTTTGTTACTCAGTAACATATTGTTATTATTGTTCATGTAAAATTATAATATTTTTAATGAATTCACCACGATATGTACCAAATCTGTGGTCGAAACATCTGGTAGTTCTAATAATTTGAAGTTTGTGAGGTGGACACACGGATACTGTATGTGAACACGATTTTGACCCAACTGTCAAGAGTTTCTCATCTTCTTATCTATGATCTCTAGTACAGCGATGCCAACTACACGGAAATTTTCGTGTTCTACGGAAATTTGACCCCTTGCCGGCGACACGGAAGTTTGCGTTAAAATTTCGCAAATCTGCGGATATTTTACTTCGAAAATTTTTAAAATATTTTTTTTTTTTTGATTTTTGAAATCCAAATATCAGAGATCTATTATAAATACAATATTCGCAAAGTATTTACTTATGTGTACTTTGTAGCTAAACTACAAGTAGGCTTTCCAATTTGAAATTTGTACTGAAGATTAAAATATTCAAATTTCGTACACAAAATCTAAGTATGCCATGAATTTTTTGAATAGCTTTAAGCTCATAATTTGAAGTTCATTTTCATTTCCATTTGTAATTTGAAAACAATCGGACGTCTTTTTTAATACTCAACGAGAACAGTTCGCGAAGTATATTAAAGTGAATGTGTTATTTTTTTCAAAAATATATATCTACAAAAATGAGTGAAAAAAATACTGCTGTGAAACGTAAGCACTACAGCCAAAAATATAAGGAAGAGTGGGAGGAAGATAGTCGATTCAAGTGCTGGTTAAAAAGAAGTCGGAATGATCCTACAGGTGTGCACTATTTGTGCACAATCTGCAATTACCAGGGGAGATGTGGAATCACCGAGATAAAAAGGCATGCTGAAAGTGCAGCTCATAACAAAAAAGCCAGTTCTAAGGCCGTCTCCAGCGACAGGAAGAAAAAAGAAATTCTCTTGTATGGTTTCTTAGTGGAGCACAACCTGGCTTTCTCCCTAATGCCTCACTTGGAAAAACTAATGAAAAGAGTTATTGAAATAGGAAGCGATGAAAGCCACACACAGGTTGGTAGGACAAAAGCAACCATGATTGTAAAAAATGTGTTGGGTGCTGAGCGGAAGGAAGCGATTATAAAACATTTACAATCAAGTAAAATTTTCAATTATCGTTGACGAATCCACTGACATATCAGCTACGAAGCAGCCGGCAATTATAGCTCGAATAGTCCATGAAAATTTATTAATTGAAGATAGATTTTTAGGACTATTTGAAGTTAATGATTGTACTTCAAATGGAATATATAATTTAAATAAAGGTTTGTTTAAGTCATATCTAAATTAAAAAATTAAATTTTAGATTTCTTCTGTATAAACAAAATTCCATATACCCAAAATTTGGTGGGACTAGCTACAGACGGCGCGAATGTAATGGCAGGTGTACATCATTCCTTAAGCACATTACTAAAATCTGAATGTCCGCGTATGTTCCGTTCATTATATTAGTTTAACTTCTTCTATTTTTAAAATTTATTTAGATTTATTTTCAATCAAATGTATTTGCCATTCGTTTCATTTATGCGCTTCTAAAGCTTCTACCGATGTATGTGGAAGATCTTCTCCGTGATATTCACAATTATTTAGCTACAAGCCCTAAAAGAACGTATGAGTTTAGTGCTTATCAAGAGCTATGGGAGCTGAAACCACTGAAAATGCTACATCCCTCAGCAACAAGGTGGTTGTCTTTGTTACCTTGCGTAACTCGACTTTTAAAACATTACAAGGCCTTAGAAATGTTTTTTAAAGTAGAAATGTCTACTAATGTAGCTAACTCCAAGGCAAGGCGTATATTTGATATGTTAGAAGCCCCTTCAACGAAATATTATCTCTTGTTTTTATACCCTACACCCTGTGGGTAAGGGTATATTCATTTTGTCCTTCCGTTTGTAACGCATTAAAGGAGAGGTCGTAGGTATGGAAAAGTATATATATTCTTGATCAGCGTCACCTCCTGAATCGATTTAGCTATGTCCGTCTGTCTGTCTGTCTGTCTGTGTGTCTGTGTGTCTGTCTGTGGAAATAGATTTTGTGAAGAAACGGTAAGAGATACTGACTTGAAATTTTGGATTTAATATTTCTATATTAATAAGCTACTTGTATGTAAAAATGGGCGTAATCGGTCAACGGACACGCCCACCTCCCATATAAAGCAAAAGGTTTATATGGGATATCTGGTGAACTATGGTATATATCGAGATGAAATTTTGTATGTGATCATGTTCCACTGATACGAGTTTACAATACAAAAATGGAAAACATCGCCCATCGAACACGCCCACCTCCCATATAAAGCTAAAGGTTTATATAGGATATCTGGTGAACTATGGTATATATCGAGATGAAATTTTGTGTGTAATCATGTTCCACTAATACGAGTTTAAAAGACAAAAATGGAAAACATCGACCATCGGACACGCCCACCTCCCATATAAAACAAAAGGTTTATATGGGATATCTGGTGAACTATGGTATATATCGAGATGAAATTTTGTGTGTAATCATGTTCCACTGATACGAGTTTAAATGCAATAATGGAAAACATCGCCCATCGGACACGCCCACCTCCCATATAAAGCAAAAGGTATCTGGTGAACTATGGTATATATCGAGATAATGTTTTGTGTGTGGTCATGTTCCACTCATACGAGTTTACAAGTCAAAAATGGATAACATCGTCCTCCCATATAACGCAAAAGTTGAATATGGTATATATGATAAACTATGGTATATATAGTGATGAATTTTTGCGTCTGATCATGTACCACCGATACCAGTTTACATGCTAAAAATTCACAAGCTACAGCTCAGCTCAAAAGCTACAGCTCAATGTTGGATATATAGACAGTTATTAGATTAAATATTGCTACTAAGAGTTCCCAAGTTCCCAAAATATCTCTTATAGGACACGAGCACCTTCCATACTAAATCGTAGATCTACAAGAAATCCAACTACTTTATGGATGTTATTAGCTGATGAAAGGTGGCAGTGAATGCAAGAAGAAAGAGACCACATCCAACTGAACCTCAATGGACGCCCATAAAAAATTGATTATATCCTTTCAATATAAACGTAATGCGCAGGTGACGATTGAGAGAATACAATCCTTGCTGACGGGATCACAATCCACAAAAGTCAGTGAGCTACATATTTCCAAATGGCTGTTCATCTTCAAAGTGGAATCAGTCACGCGGCACTATATAATAGCGCAGCAAGTACTTCTGGACTTTATATTGTTGAAAATTTCTACCCTCCCAAGTCTGTTGTTGAATCAGATTTTGTCTGCATTGAAATGAACATCTAAAATAGGAAAAGCAACTAAAGGCACATTATGATTTTATGGCACACAAAAAATAATCATATAGCTTCAAAATATAATTTCTCTTTGAAGGAGGCCACAGTTGTGAAAATCGCACGATGGAGTTAATAGCATTGAAGTGTAATGATGCATTTTCACGAATTATTGATAGAAATTCACTGTTTTTCCTTTAATAAACGTTGTATGCAGGGTGTAGGGTATGTAAATTTCGGCCTGGCCGAAGTTAACAGATTTTGCCTGGGTGGACCAGGCAAACCGAGGGAGCGAAGCGACCCCGGTGCGCTAGTTGGAATTCGTTTTGCCATTATTTAATAATATCAACATAGATATGCAAAGCGAATCCATAAAAATACACGTTTTATATGATAGAGTAAAATCTTTATATAAAACAATTTTAGATTTCTATATCGATAGAAATATTATTGTAAATACTACTGTTGAAGAAGTAGAATTCAATAATTGCAGTAATTATCAGCCAATTAATAAAATATATATCGGAGGTAAGATTGAAGCCACGATTTTAAATACGTTGAATGTAGACGAAATTTAGAAATCACTGTCTTGACTTTTATGTTGAAGCTGTAATGCAGATAAAAAACAGATTTCCATTTGATAAAATGCTTTTTTTTTTTAAATTGTCAACAATCGATCCCAAAAACATTCAAGATGTGCACACGATAATGCCTTTAGTAGTAAACTTTCCTGCAGTAATTTCTGAATGCGAATATAATGATATAGATATGGAGTTCAGAATTTCACGTAATATGGAAAAACAATCAAAGGCGCTTGATGTTGAAGCATTTTGGCAAGAAGTTCAAGCAATACAAAAAGGCGATGGTACACCTATGTTTCCTTTACTACTTAAATTAATACGTTACATATTTTTGCTCCCACATTCTTCTGCAACTGTAGAACGAATTTTTTCGGAAATTAACAAAACCAAAATTAGAAATCGTTTAGTAACGGAAACGCTTGAGGGAGTTTTGCACGCAAAACAGCTGTTTAAACATGCGAATTGTTATGATTTGAAAATAAATAAAAATCAATTGGATAGATTTAGTGAAGAAATGTACGACCATAAAACTAATTAAAATATATGTATAGTATGTGTATATTTGATCTCAAAAATTAAACTTAGATATAAATATAATTAAATACTCAATAAATCTTATTCTTCCGGGTTTTTTGTACTAACACGGAAATACACGGATATTTTCAGTGTATCGCACGGATTTTTCCTCTCTTTTGGTTGGCATCGCTGCTCTAGTATCGCATGCTGCGAATTTGTTGACACGAGCCAGCATTGAAGCAGAACCTCGATTTTCGTAACAAGCTATTATAATAATTTTTAACAATTTGAATAATATAATAATTTTGAAAATAATCGTAAAATCGTATGCTATATGTAGTGTTCGTCCGAGTAAAAGTACTCGTATACTCGATTAAATGGCACGATAAACGATTATTTTTTGAATCGACTAATTGTTACAAATAATTTGACGGTACCGACTAACTTGACAATATATTGAAATATTTTATTTATTTATAATTTTGATACAAAAATGCATTAGAAAAAAAAAAACATTACAAAAATTCTAGGATGATTTCCTCGACTTTTGAATGGATCAAACAAAATAAATAAATAAAATTATCTGCATAATATTTGATTGAATATAATATTTTACTGTTAACTGTTAGTAAAAAACACAAACACGTCAGCTTATAGTTTCTAGAGGCGTTAAAAGTGCAGGTTTTCGTGTGTATATGTACGTATATATGAAATGAGTACGAGTACGACTATACCGACTTTTAAACCCGATTACTTCTTTTTGCACCGATTTTTAGTTGAAATTTTGTTGTTGAATAGTATATCTTCTCAAGTCTGAACATCCAAATTCGTTTTTTCATTAGTACCTTAGAGTATTGCTTTTAGGTCAAATTTCAAAGACAACGCAGTTTTTTTATTTAGGGTTAAAGATATTTCGTTCATTCTTCAATTCTAGGTTCGATTTAACTAATTTCATGGTATTCTACTGAAAAATAAGTATTTTGGCTATTTCAGAAGGATTTTTCCCGTTTTTGAATAATGTACCTATCAGAGCTCGTAAAATATTGCACGACATACCAAATTTTAGGCATTTAAATTTATGTGATCAAGTACTAAATCACACACAGAGAAATAGCGCAATATTTAATACAGTTATATATATTTTATATAACACTAGCGCACCGGCTACCCATGAATGATAGCTCAAAAAATCGTGAAGTAAACTTTTAATGGCTCTGGATTCCCAGAGTTTCTCTACGTTTTTTGGAACTTTCTTGAAATTTTAAATTATATTTCAATGCGTACTCGACGCTGAATGTTCGGTTATGGGAGATTTCACTGTGGTAAACATTATTAACCTTTGGATTTGTTAAAAAAATTATTAAAATATTTTTAAAGTATCACATTTCATAAAGGTCGGAACAACGGTTTGGTAGCCCATTCGTAGCATACATTTTTTTCAGTTTCATTTTTATATACAGTGTTCCACTAAAGTCTTCGTACAGCAGTTAGTTGAAACTTTGATGATAAAAATCAATAATAACTAGTAAGGATTTTGAAGAAATTTAAATGCAGACTTGTTTATTACACATTTTTCTTTAATACAAGAACAATAAATTATGATTTGTATTTATTAATTTCACAAATTTGACTCCACAAAAGTCTTCGTACACCAATAATGAAAATTGTTAAAAAAATTTAAAAAAAATATATATATAACGATTTATTTTAATTATTTTTTTCCGTTGCCTTTATTTTTAATAATGTCTTTATGACATTGATTCCTCAAGAATTTATACGTGGCTTGTTTCGAATTTCGCCCATTCTTCCTGAATAACCTATTGCAGCTAAGTCATTGGGATAAAGTGATGAGTCATGTTTCTTTTTCAAGGATATTCCACATATCTAAATAGAATTGAGATCAGGACTCTCTGTTGATATTTGTGCCGATTTGGAGCATTGTATTGCAAGTAAATGTTAGTATAATGACCATTTCTTTAGGGAGATTATCTTGCTAAATGTAAAACGTCTCTGCCACGCCCATTTTTCTAACAAATTGATTACAAATTTCTATCAGAATGGAAACGTATACTCAACAATCCATTATTCTTTTATTATGTCCTAGTTTCCAATGCACATGAAAGCCAGTATGGCCAATGCACCTTCACCACCATGATTTAAACTGTAAATAGTGTGTTTTGGGTTGTAAGCTTCTCCTGGCTTTTTCCACGCTCTAAGTCTACCATCAGAACCAAACATGTTTTCATTGGACTCATCAAACAATATTACATTGCGCCAGAACTCAGGTGAAGCGTTTAGATATTTCTGAGCAAATTCCAAACGGTCTTTGGGTTTTACTGCATTTATCAGTGTCTTTTTGTAAAGTGTGCGATACTTGAACCCGGCATTTATTTGTATCATGGAGTATGTCACACGTGTTTCGTTTATTCGAGTTTGCAAAGAACCGTTATCACCAACGAACGATTCTCAGAAAATATGAACGAAACTCTTCACGTTTGTATATTTGTATATACTATATACAAAAAAACAAAAATATAAAGGCGCTTCTGAGTTCTCGGACACCTCGGAATTTTCAGACCCTTGATTACCATTTGCACAGAAAGCCGTTTTCCGAAACATTAGAATTGCGGAAACCTCGGAATGTTGTCACATGCCAAAAAAATATTCTATAAAAATATTTTGCCAAAAATATAATTTTGAAAATTATGGGGAATTCGGTAAATTTTAATTCAGCATTTTTACCGTCGTAAAACACATGTTGTTTAACTACTGTTCAACATCGATAATCCGGACATGCGTCAGTTCGGACACTCCAACTATTCAGACGCTTTTATATTTCTGACAATTTAAAATTAAACAGCTCAAAGAGACTTTACTTTGGGAATGGAATCAAATAAGACCTTTGACTTTAAAACAATTAGTTGAATCTAGGCCAAACAGAATTACTCAAGTGTTTATTAAAAAAGGAAAACATATTAATTACTAAAAAACAAAACAAAATGGTTTAGTTACTATTAATTGAATAAATGTAGTTATTTCCTAAGAGGCATTCATTATACCCTACACCCTGTGGGTAAGGGTATATTCATTTTGTCCTTCCGTTTGTAACGCATTAAAGGAGAGGTCGTAGGTATGGAAAAGTATATATATTCTTGATCAGCGTCACCTCCTGAATCGATTTAGCTATGTCCGTCTGTCTGTCTGTCTGTCTGTGTGTCTGTGTGTCTGTCTGTGGAAATAGATTTTGTGAAGAAACGGTAAGAGATACTGACTTGAAATTTTGGATTTAATATTTCTATATTAATAAGCTACTTGTATGTAAAAATGGGCGTAATCGGTCAACGGACACGCCCACCTCCCATATAAAGCAAAAGGTTTATATGGGATATCTGGTGAACTATGGTATATATCGAGATGAAATTTTGTATGTGATCATGTTCCACTGATACGAGTTTACAATACAAAAATGGAAAACATCGCCCATCGAACACGCCCACCTCCCATATAAAGCTAAAGGTTTATATAGGATATCTGGTGAACTATGGTATATATCGAGATGAAATTTTGTGTGTAATCATGTTCCACTAATACGAGTTTAAAAGACAAAAATGGAAAACATCGACCATCGGACACGCCCACCTCCCATATAAAACAAAAGGTTTATATGGGATATCTGGTGAACTATGGTATATATCGAGATGAAATTTTGTGTGTAATCATGTTCCACTGATACGAGTTTAAATGCAATAATGGAAAACATCGCCCATCGGACACGCCCACCTCCCATATAAAGCAAAAGGTATCTGGTGAACTATGGTATATATCGAGATAATGTTTTGTGTGTGGTCATGTTCCACTCATACGAGTTTACAAGTCAAAAATGGATAACATCGTCCTCCCATATAACGCAAAAGTTGAATATGGTATATATGATAAACTATGGTATATATAGTGATGAATTTTTGCGTCTGATCATGTACCACCGATACCAGTTTACATGCTAAAAATTCACAAGCTACAGCTCAGCTCAAAAGCTACAGCTCAATGTTGGATATATAGACAGTTATTAGATTAAATATTGCTACTAAGAGTTCCCAAGTTCCCAAAATATCTCTTATAGGACACGAGCACCTTCCATACTAAATCGTAGATCTACAAGAAATCCAACTACTTTATGGATGTTATTAGCTGATGAAAGGTGGCAGTGAATGCAAGAAGAAAGAGACCACATCCAACTGAACCTCAATGGACGCCCATAAAAAATTGATTATATCCTTTCAATATAAACGTAATGCGCAGGTGACGATTGAGAGAATACAATCCTTGCTGACGGGATCACAATCCACAAAAGTCAGTGAGCTACATATTTCCAAATGGCTGTTCATCTTCAAAGTGGAATCAGTCACGCGGCACTATATAATAGCGCAGCAAGTACTTCTGGACTTTATATTGTTGAAAATTTCTACCCTCCCAAGTCTGTTGTTGAATCAGATTTTGTCTGCATTGAAATGAACATCTAAAATAGGAAAAGCAACTAAAGGCACATTATGATTTTATGGCACACAAAAAATCATCATATAGCTTCAAAATATAATTTCTCTTTGAAGGAGGCCACAGTTGTGAAAATCGCACGATGGAGTTAATAGCATTGAAGTGTAATGATGCATTTTCACGAATTATTGATAGAAATTCACTGTTTTTCCTTTAATAAACGTTGTATGCAGGGTGTAGGGTATGTAAATTTCGGCCTGGCCGAAGTTAACAGATTTTGCCTGGGTGGACCAGGCAAACCGAGGGAGCGAAGCGACCCCGGTGCGCTAGTTTTTAGTTTCCTATTTTTCTTCGTATAAGCATATCGAATTAAAGTAATGAAGTATATCGTTTCTATCGTTAATACTACAATATATTATTTCCCTGAGGTACATAAGAATATGGATTGTATTTAATTTTTTTTTATTGTTTTAGAATAATGCAAGAAAAGAGGTAAATTTAATTAAAATTAATTTACTTAGATTACTTAAAATAGTACGGACAACTCAATAATTCGACCGAGCCTAAAACTATATACATATATCAGCATTGTCGAAGTTGCACTGTATATAATTTGATACTTACTTTGATTTTAACATTTTTTGTAAAGTGAATGGGGGTATTTAATTATTTTTATCTCTAGACCTATACATTTAAATGCAATTATTTCACTGAGATTTAAATTGAGATTATAGCTCACATTAAAACTTATTCTGCTAAAATTTCCGTAAAAAACGTAAATTGGAATTTACGTAGCCTAATATAGGTGCAGATTGCATTACTACCGAAAGCACAATTTTGAATTTGAAACAATATCGTACACCGACTATGTATTTCAATCGTACCCATGCTGGATTCAAAATTATGCTTTTGGAATTCTAAATTAAGTTTTCTGTATTCAAAGTCATATTTGGGTATTTCAATTTAGAAGTACGTTGTGAACGTTGTATCGTATCATAGATTTTGCAGTTGAACTATCTGATAAAGACATTCGTGAATTTATGTATATCTAAAGTTTTTGATTTTCTTGTTTTGATGCGATAAACAGTGTTTGCATTTCCATAAAATGGGACTTTTACTGCAAAAAGATTACAAATGGAGGATGAAAAAGGAAGGGGGTGGAATTCTTTGCTACTGTCAGCCGAAGTTAAGTGATAAGATAGAGGTAAGCAGATAAGCATTGCAGAAGAAATACACAGATCATCAGCATCACAATACACAATCGGAATCTAGTTGACGAAAATCGTACAAATATAAGTGTTTCAGACTCATGGCATTCCAGATCCAGAGCAACCACAGACGAGTGACGGGAGTGATTTATCCTGCAGCAAAGACCACTCGCACAAACCGCGAACCCGATCAAACACGAGCAAGTGAACGAATTGAATTTTATAAAACACTGCGTTAGCGAAACGAATGCTAAATATCCTTCGTTATTAATCGAACCAATCTTTAGTGAGTATAAAGTGAACTGACTTGAAGTAAATGATATCGAAAAGATTCGGCGAAGAGAATTGTGAACACAATTTCAATTAATCATAATAATCAAATCATTATGATAGTTAATACATTCGAACAAATTTATAATTTATTTATTAATAATTTAAAACAAACCTTGTAGTGAAAGTGAAACTGAAAAAATGTATATTCCAAAAAGGTTGCCTGACCATTAAATTTTTACAGCATGTTCATGACTGACACGAGATCAACATAGGATTTAAAAAAATTATATTTACATTTTTTTTAAAATTTTATCATTTAATATCTTTAACCAAAGTGAAATCTCCCATAACCGAACACCCAGCGTCGAGTACGAAATAAAATATAATTTGTCATTTCAACAAAGTTCCGAAAATGTAGAGAAACCCAGAACCTTTCAAAGCTTACTTCGCGAGTTTTTGAGCTATCAGAAATGGATAAGTAATAAAAGCATATTTGGTTATAATTCATTGTAAAGTGGGGCCGTCTGCACTGGAATATGTATGTATATGTATAACGAGACGGAAGGTGTCTGGTTCGATTTGTTTATGGGCTCTTGAATAACCGCACACAAATCTAAATTTTCATTTATAACTCACAACAAAAGTATCTGCGAGTACCTCGGTCTATGTTAATTTTATATGTATTATTTTTGCATTGCGCGTTGCACGCGTTGCATTCAAGCAGGGTTTGTGACAATAACCTTTCGTTTTTCATCACCAAAAAAAAAAAACTATAATCAATGATGAAAAATCAATTATTTGCGTGAACGAAGAAATATTTCTCATCGCAAATAAAAAAATTAATATCGTTTGCGATGTGTACAAATTCTGTCCGCGGTCGAACTTATCTTTAACAATTAAAAATATTTTTATCATGAAAGATACTCATCGATTCTTTCTATGCAAATAAATTTTTTTATTTTGATCGAGAAAATAAAAATACTTGTCGCAAATAAAACAATATTTCTGCGCGAACAAGAAGAAAATATCTCTGAGTATAAGGAAAAATGTTACGCGACGCTCGAAGTAGAAGAATTTTTTTCTCGGCACCATACGCTTGCAAATTTGATATGATTCAAATTTCTATTGTCGTATTACAGAATTTTTATGAATGAAAAATTTGAAAGAGGGACGGGTGAAGGAAGAGAAAAGGTAAGAGAGCGAAAGGAAGGAAGAAGCTTTGTGAAGGAGGATGAATGGTATAAGAAGGGTGACGATAGGACGAAGCATACGAAGTAGGAAGGAGGTAGGATGCAGTGGATGACGTAGGCAAGAGAGAGAGAAAGAGCGATTGGAGAAAGATCAGAAGTTGGAACGTCCAAAAGACCATCTGTTGGAAGATATCACAGAAGAAAGTCTCATTCTAAAAGTTCAAATATACTTTCTTGTTGTGAAATAAAAACTTTTTTTTTTTTAATATCTTTAAAGCAATGCCACTAAAAGTAGGCAATCATTTTTTACTTCTTTCGCGTGTACTCTGTTGCACGCATATTTTTTTTTTTTCCGCGAAAAAGTGATGATCCTCCATTCGCCGATCAACAGTCGGGCTCATTTCTTGTGAGTTAGGTAGGTCGATATGTGGGTGTAGGTACCGTTTTTGGCAACGAAAAGTCACAGAAGCAAGTATACGAAAGGAAGGAAAGAAAAGTAAAGGAAAAGAGGCAGCCTCGTTCTAAACTTTCAAATACTTTCTCGTTATGTAATAAAAACATAAAATTCTAAATATCTTAAAACAATGCAAAAAAGGTAATATTTAAAAAAAAATTAATTTTTTTCGCGTACTCTGTTGCACTCATATTTTTTCCAGTGTAATGAACTTTTTAAAAATTATATTAGGGTTATTCACACCGACTTGCGTAAAGTTCGGAAATATACAAGACCGTGCATTTTTTTTTGTAATATACTACCTTTGTAATAATAGTGCGTTCACACGAGCCAAATTTACGGTTTTCGTTTGGCAGTATTTCTTTCCTTTGTATTGGTGTGTATTCTACACACGTTGTTGTCGACTTCCTTTGTGTTGTTCCATTGTGTTGGAATGAATATCATATCAATAACATCAGGGTATAGGATTTTTGTGAAATAGTACTATTTTCAACGAAATAAAATTTTTTGGTCTCATGAGTTTCGAAACTAAAATTTCTAACTGAAATTGAGTAGTTACCCTACAATGCAAGCAGTGACCACACTAAATTAACCATGTGTACCACTTAGCACCACATTTTTATAATGCCACTAATTGACTTTTACAACACATTTTTTTAAAAACTTTGATCAATCAATTTTAATTAATATAGCCTTATGGACAATACTCATCATAACCATCATAAGTTTGTTTTTCGAAATTTTTAGAATAGTAGTACTTAATCTGTGATTTATAGCAACGTCAATAAAATCTATTTTTTATGCGATTGGTGAATACACAGATTGTGTACGTGAGTTCACCTCTTAAACATCAAATTTAGTGCAATGTCATATCTTTTGTTGATAACTGTGGGTGTTTTAGTACATTATATGGAATTTTGTTCACATTCCCCACCATACTAATAGTGGGCAAGTCACAGATTCCCAGATATTAAATGCTTTGAAATACGTAGGGGTATCATCGGTGGCTAAATGCATTGCTTACGAGTCGACGGTGTCGGGTTCACTTCCCGCTTCGGGAACATCAATTATTCTTTACGGTCTTCACATCTCGGCGAGCAATTGCAAACTTGCAGTATTACTTGCATAAGTTTCTTTCATTGGTGTAAAACATTAAAAACGCACAACACCAATGATTTCGAGCGTCGATAATACTCGGGTATTGATCAATACTCGATCAATAGCCGGGTACTCGAAATACCCGGGCATTACCCGGGTAGCACTACCCGGGCTTTTTCGAGTATTTTGAGTTTTTTGAGTATTTCGAGTATTTGAGCGTTGTCGAATAAAGTAGGTGACGGGTGTTTGTTTATAATTTCTTCAAACAAAACTCTCGCCAGCTACTGTATTCGTAAACACATCGCAACAATACATGAACATTTTTTAACAATGCTCTAATACTCGAAAAGCTCGAAATACTCGAAAATGCCCTACCCGGGTACCTGCACACTCTACTTCGATCGAAGTTCCCAAATGGTTCCCAACTTCCCAAAATGGTTTTTACTACTCTACTACGGTAGAAGCTTTTCTACTACTTTGAAGCCTTTTTCTACTTCTTTCACAAGAAATCTACTACCTTAAATATAGTTGAATAATTTTCATGAAAGCTGACTTATATGAATGTTCTACACGAAAGTTTCCAGTAAACCTATTCAACAAATTTTGTAGAAATGGGGGGCGAAATAAAAATTGGCACCACTTGAATTCAAAGCAACAGTTTTTGCTTAAAAAAATACAATACATATATACATGCTTGATCGAAAAAGAGATGTTAAAAGTGAAAAATGACTAAATAACTTGAACAAGCTTATCATTGAACATGTCTTTACAATTTTCTCTTATCTCAACACTATTGCTATTCGCAACACTGTTCACTTGTTCAACTCTTATGGGGTTGTTACACGGTACATCATGATCACAGATCATTTCGTGTCTGTGTGGATCGCAGTTTGCCATACACGGTTCAATGTTTTGCCTGATCATATCAGCTGTTCATAATTTTTGGCTCTTCGGCTGACGTTCTGCTGTCAAAATCTGTTTGGTTTCTGCTGTCCGTGTTTGGCGCTATTTTTGGTGTGACGTCATGTATTTTTTGTCATGAAATTTTGTGTGCAATTGCATTTAATATTTTGCAGAATAACACCACAAAGAGAAATATGTGATTTTGGGTGAAAAAAATGCACTAGAAAGGCAGAAAACAATGGATAAAAGTTCCATATTTGTGACATAAAATGTTAAAACGACCATATGTTAGCAAAATTGTACTAAATTGTAGAAGAATAGGCACATTGAGAGCGAGAAGAGAGTAAAACTGACAGCGAGAGAACAATGATCAGAGCAAAATATCAAAAAATTTAGATTTTTTCTCTGGGATCTTGCGATCATCATCTGTGTGACGCATACATAGATTTTTTCTCTCAATTTCTCTAACACATTGATGATGATGTACATCAAGATGTATCGTGTAACAAGCCCATTATTTGCGTTCATAGATCTCTTTCACAACTGCCTCAGTCTCGGTTCTCTTCGCCCTTTTATACAGGCTGCGTGTCACCATCGCTTAGATGATCATTCTAGATTCAGGGTCTAGAGATATCGCGATCCTTCTTCGCATGATACGTCACCCTGTCTACACAAACAATTACAGAGGCGACGCAGTTCGCTGCATTCGCTCTTCGCTGTGTAATTGTTGTTGCCTCCCACCCTCATGTACGTATCGTCCGTACTCTTCATTCCTATTGAGTATACGGAGCTCTCTGTTCTACGCACGTTCTATGCTCTGCACTTACATTTCTCTTCGGATGGCTCTCGTACTTACTAGCTCTTTCTATGCCCTTATGCTCTTTGTCTATTTGCGATCTATGCTATCGCATGCTGCGAATATGTTGACAGCCAGTATTCAAGCAGAACCTATGATTTTCGATCTTCGTAACAATATTATTCATGAATTATTTTTATTATTTTTAGGATATGTTTGGTAATGAATTTTTTAATACAATTTATTAAATAATATAAATGAAACATATTAATTTACATTTGTAAACTCGGGTCAATGGCTTCCAATCAACGTGAATAAAGCCGCGCATACAAAGAACTGTAGAGCTTCTATGAATGAGTGAGAAACATTAAAAGAAACACTTGTTCACTTGCATCATTAAATGTATGTAAATAAAAATTTTAAACGGATCGAAAAGAAATGGAGCGGAAAATAACTGCGGGAAGTGACTCCCAAGATAACGCAGATTTTCAAATACTTCGTACATATTTCAATTGCGCAAATACATTAAACAAGTTAGTCAATCAATAATACAGTAAAATTCATATTTACTGATTTCTCTTATTAATCCGTAATAGGTACAATGCATGATGTTTTATGTGAATATGAATGAATTTATTAAATTTTCAGATTCAAGAAATTATAATTGAATGACGAATTGAAGAATGTTGCCACTGCATTGTTTTTTCACAGATGAATCGAAATTTTGCGGCAATTTTTTTTACAGAAATTCGAAATTTTTAATGGAATTGTGTATTATAATACTTTATAATATTTTTATGTACAATTGTTAGTTGTTTTATTCACAATTATTTCACTTTCTTGCAAAAATATTTATGTTTTGTTTTCACTGCAAAAGTTGGCAACATTTACAAAATTGATTCTACGCGTTCTACGAGAGGTACAACTCGTGTACGAGCATGGAATCGTAGATTCGTAGAATCGTAGATTACAAAAACAAATTTGCACGTATTCTACGCTCCTACGAGCCTAAGAGACTGAGTCTGAATACCCCTATTCTGAATACCCCTATTTTGAAATTTGTAAATTTTAATTTTTAAACATTTTGTAATTTACTGGCTGAACAGAATGAGACGCTTGTAGTAAAGAACTACGAACTGTCAAAAGTTGAAATGTTCTGAATTTGAATTGATGGAGAGTGAACAGAATGAGTAGTATTCTGTTGCTGGTAGTAAGCGAAGACGCGCAAGTTGACTCAACTTGAACTTTTTCCTTACTTCTTGACTCTGGCAGCTGTTTCATGGCAATTTATATTCGGGTATTTGATTTGTGGAAATGGATGAAAAAACAGTAAATTTAATTGAGGTAATAAAAGAAACCAAAAAAATAATTCCAATCACAAATATTAAAATTTTGTATATGTTGTTATTCAAGTATAATGGAACAGTATTAAATGTTTCTCGGTAATCGGTATCGTATAAATTTGTGATTAATAATTTTAAATTCAAAAACATATCAATTTCAGAACAAGTTTTCTCTATTTTATTGCGAAATAATGTTCTTATATCCAAATATAATAGATTTTAAATATTTGGTTCGTATTTCGTTATTTTGTTAATAGAACCAATAAATATCAAATACCAAAAGTACGCGTTATTCGTCACTATTGTGCGATATCACCGCGGTATCATTGTGGGCGCATTTTTCGAAGCCGCAAGCGTCATGTCGAGCAGCTGATGTCATACGACTTTGTACTACTACTCATTCTGTTCAGCCAGTTAGATACAGTAAGTAAGTTTATTTTAGATCAGTGTTGCTGTAAAGGGCTTTATATCACAGATTACCAGATATGAAACTAGAAATACCGCTTGTACGTGGTTGTTAAAATGGTTTGAAGGTGTGTGTGAAAAACTTGAAAATAGCGCCGGTGGTAGGTTTTGGAACTATCGTAATGTCCTTAAAGCGCCGGTGGTATTTTTTGGAACTATCGTCATGACCTTCCAAAAGTCACCTCGGTGCCTTTATTCACCTTCCCGCTAAATAAAATTTCATCTCTTCTTCTTCTTCCGAAATTATGTGAAAATATTTATGTTTTGAAAACCATAACTAATTCACTTCTGAGAGTCTTAAGGCGATATAAGTAATCTAGACAATGCTCAAAATCTACATTTCCAATATCAAACAATTTGGTATCCCAAACCAACATAATCTCAAATTACATTTCTGTAATTATCCCAAATTTTCTTATTTGATAAATCTAATTGAGATGATAAACAGCTGTTTATTTTCACCAAAAGTTGACTTTTAGCGATACCACTTCGTTACAAATAATTCACCACTAAATGTTTCGGATTTCTTGGAATTTAAGAATTAGAGATTAAAGCAAATTGTTCACTTCCAAGGGAGATATAATTTAAATTTTTAAAACAAATACAAGTTATTGCCTTTACAAATAATGTACTACAATACCTACTTTTATCAACAAAAGATATGGCATTGCACTAAATTTGATGTTTAAGAGGTGAACTCACGTACACTATCTGTGTATTCACCAATCGCATAAAAAAGAGATTTTTTTGACGTTTAGCCTCAAATGTCAGAAGTTTCATATCTGGTAATCTGTGCTTTAGCCGAAAATGCGCATATTCGAGCTCAATCGCATTTTCGGCCGAAAATGAGCCGAAATTGCTCATTTTCGCTTCGAAAAACTGTCAAACGAAAATGTGAATTGTTCTCAATTTCATCAACTTGCGTTGCAATTTCGTTTGAAAATGAACATTTTCGGTTCGGTGTGAACATAGTGTTAGATTTAGATATTTAGCCCCACCAAATTTAAATGTTTATCAATTCAAATATTTCACAACAAATATTAGGATCTAGTGAAAAGTTGTGGAACAGGCGGTATTCGAACCCTCGACCTCAGATTGATATCAACTATGCCATTGACGGCCCTTTATATAAAATGAAAAATGTTCAAAAATATTCACTTTGATAAAAAGTTACCGAACTAAAAAAAATTACCAAGCGACCAAAAAAATATTGAAATCAAAAAATGTCGCATTTTGGTAATAATTACCAAGCCGGCAACCCTGGCTCTGAATCTCGTTTTCTCTCTCGTTCTTTACTTTCTTTCCGAAGTAGATCTACTTTCCAAAATAGTTTTTACTACTCTACTACGGTAGTAGCTTTTCTACTACCTTCAAGCCTTTTTCTACTTCGTTCACCAGAAATCTACTACCTTAAATTTAGTTGAATGATTTTTATCAAAGCTGAGTTATATGAATGTTTTACATTAAAGTTTCCAGTAAAGCTATTCAATGACTTGTAGAAATCTCATAATGAAATTGCGGTGGCGAAATAAAAATTGGCACCACTTTAATTCAAAGCAACAGTTATAGTTTTAAAAATACACAATACATACATACATGCTTGATTAAAAAGAGATGTTAAAAGTGAAAAATAACTGAAAAAAAAAGAATATGTGCTATTTTGAATCAAAATCTAAGGAGTGAGTAATTTTTTGTATATTTAAAGCTTTTTTTTTTATCAAAAATTGGGTTTATCTTGCATTTATAGCCAAGCAGATACGACATCAGAACGTCATGCGCTATTGTCGAGATGTATACAGCTGTGACTAAATGTCTAGGAACGATTTATAATTCCTTCCTTATGCAGTTTACAAAGATTGGATATTTTAACAAAATTATTTATTTTCGGCCTGGATATAAGTATTAGAACGACTTCGAAAAATTCATAAAAAAAAGCATTTGAATTTACGAATTTATACAATGTATGCGTTTTATACAACAGTAAAGAAAACCTAGAAGCGATTCCTAGGGAATGTGGCCAAGCCTTTTTATACATAAAAAAGACTTATTAAATATATATATTTCACAGTATGTAAACAAAGAACCCTGGCGGTTCCCTGGAGTGACGTCACTCTAAAATGTATTTCTGTAAAAGTTTATATAAATGAATATAACAAACACTATGTTTTTTTATATAATTTAGGCCCCAACTTCGAAAAAACAGAACCCAATTCCTTCATTGGGCCGAATGAAACATATGTTTCTACTACTGTCTACTACCATGTAACTTAGTTTCTACTACTTTTCGATCGAATCTACTACCTAAAAGAACACGCTCATAGCCGCAAAAAGTGTGAACCCTGGACGGCAGTGTTATTATTCCAAGAGCACCGACGTTAGAGTAGTTTCATAACTACATACAATCGGACATGCGGTACGCATTCTCTTCGTTGCCTCTGTTGTTTTTGTCGCAGTTTTCACAACCGCCTTCGTCGTCGCTGCAGTCAGCGTTTACGTAGTTGTACCCCTAGTCGAAAAAAATATTTTTCAGTTTTGTTTGTACCTTTGCTGCTTTGAGAATCAGTGTGAATCGTCAAAGGATAGATAGCTATTATTAATCTTCTCGCATTCGAATCGTCTGGTCTTGATCGCATCAACTCGATTCGTCGGTTTCGTGCACGAAGTTCATATCGGAAAATATAATATATTCAAAAACGAGAAAAGTAAAAAGTGAAGTGAAGAGTGTACGCACAGCATTTTAAATCAAATATTTGTATATTACTTATACGTGGATATATGTGTAAATAGATGTATGTATTGTTTAAAATAATTTGATCAATCGAAAAGGAAAATTAAAAATAAGAAAAAATATAAATTATATTTCTATATATATATAACTTAATTTAAAATATATAATATATATATCAAAAAGTAAAAACCGAAGCGTCGAAAGCGGTGGAGACGTGACAAGACATTGACCGACCTTATTAACGTGTATTTTGTTTTTGCTGACATCTGGGAAGAGTAGCGGAATACGTACCGTCAAATGGAACACAATTGTAATATGTAGTATTAAATGTGTATTCTGTGGAAACAACAATAACAACAATCAAGAGCTGTCAACAATCCAGGCGAAACAGCAAAATCCCAATTGCTACAATCCGACACAGCCAGGGTTCGAACTATGAAAAACACAAATCGTAGTAAAGTGCGTGCAAATCGTAGTAGGCGTAAAATTTCCGAAGTATATTTTAAATATGTTCTGATGTGCAAAAAAAACGTAATTGTTCAAACAAATTTCAATTTTGACCTCGAAATTTATATGAAATAAGATCATAAGAAAGAAATACCACTAAAAATTACTCTCAAAAAATCGTAGTAGATTATTATTAAAACGTAGTGGTGGAGTAGATTTCAAAATTTTTCCCAAAGCGAAGCAGATCTACTGCGGTCGTAGTATAGTCCGAACCCTGGACACTGCTGACAGACGGATGGACTCTCATACAATGATATATTGAAAACTAGGCTATAAGTAAGGGAAGATGAATGAGGAGTGTTTTAGCTTCGTAGGATGAAAAATCACGTAAAAGTATTAAAAATCTACGATAAATGTGAGTGCACATTTCTCTTATAGGCACCATGTATTGAGGAAGACGGGTCTTGGGAGTGGCTTCATTTCATTCGCAAACATTGCCCGAAAAAGTATGAATGTCATAATCAACTGTTTGAGCTTATGTTTTCATACCGAACCTGTGCTCATTTATCAGATAAAAACTTCTACCGTACTATTGACTGAACATGGAGTTTTATTGCAATTGCTCTGACAATCTGTTAGTCATTCCGTCATCATATATTCAATGTTCCTCTGTTTGTGCTATTTCGCTGTCTTTTTAGAGGAACAATCTCTTCGAGTCCTAAATGTAATATGTAGGACCAGATTGAGACAGACAGATGAATATACAGTTGGACTATACAGTGCACTCGAGATAACGTCAATCCACCATTACGTCAACACACCAAAACGTTAACCCTTTTTTTTATTAACATTGTTCATTCTAAAGCGTCAACTGTAAGTAAATCAAAATTTTAGCCAAAACGTTAACCCTTTTTTTTATTAACATTGTTCATTCTAAAGCGTCAACTGTAAGTAAATCAAAATTTTAGCCAAATTTGCCATATTTGAATTTGTGGTATTAAGAGTATGGAAATTAATAATTTCTGTTCTGCTGCTTTCTTGTTATCGTAAAAATTGCGCGTATAAAACGAGCGCAAAAACCAGAAGTCCTTCAGTTGCCAAAAATAAATGGTTTCTTTTAAACCATTAAAAAGTATTGATTTTATTTGGGTTTACTTTTGTTTTCTTTGGATCAACTTTTTGTTTAGTTTTGATTTATATACAATAAAAATATTTCATTAATTAATACTTTGATCTTAAAATTGCACAATGATAAACGTAAACAAACTGATAAACGTTAACACTTGCTGTCTTAATTAGTTGACGTTATCCCGAGTGTACTGTATATTACAAGTTTTCATATTAGCATATAAATGTTTGTCTGCAACCGATCGCATTGATTGATGTTGTCTAATACATAATATATATTATATATATACCATTGCTTTTGGACATTGTGAGGTTAGATGTCCAAAAACAACACATTGGCTTGCGTGTGGAAAGAATAAGTATATATATGCATATTTATGTAGCTGTACGGACGAACCACCACTGCAGTCGTTGAACAAACAGGCAAACGGCTCGACATTGCACAATTTAAATAATCAGTTTGTAGCTACATATGTGTCTAAAAATATCCACAGAAACAACCAGAAAAATCTTAAATAATCTAAAAAACACAAATACGACGATATGAATGTATTGGGAGGAATTGCTTCGATTCGCATAGATTTTTAGATCTCTCCTTTAGAAAATCATGGGATTTAAAAAAAAACCGGATGATAGTATAAACCAAAATATGAATGAACTGGGATTCAGCAGCCTTTTTAAATGTCTATCCAATAATAATATAATCAATCGATCGATCGTTTAATATTTATAATATTTGGTGTTTTTTGGAAACATAATGTGGTTGTTCATTCAACTGTGATGTCATCTCCATTTGTTCTCTCGCTGCCCATGAACTTAGTGGCAATGTGAGAAACAAGTTGTCATCAAAAATGAGACGGGCTTCGTATCGTAACACAATGTTTATAGTTGCTTCAAAGTCATTGACGTTGTGGCGAGGGATAGAGTACAAATCATTGATCAAAAATGTGGCTTTCACATATCTACCCATGAATTGAACTATTAGTATGCTGGTTGTTCGATTTATCGGGAAGTGTTTTCTCAGTCATTTCCCTCCGATTTCACCAAAGGTGTGTGAGAAAGTCTAACCGAGCGAGACAAACTTTAGCTATTACACATCAATAATTTAACGTCTAAATCGAAATTTTTTTATTAGTTGTAATAAATGCATTTTATTGTCATTTTTTGTTCAGAGTATTTTTTTTTCATTCATTTATTTATTTTCTTTTTGTATATAATAATTTATTTTTGTTATTTTTATGGTAATAGTGACACCATATTTTAGTTTTTAAAATTTGCTGTTTGCTTTATTATTATTTGTACATATTTAAGATAGAATTGTGGGATATAAGTCTATCTAGTGATGTCCTTCTGTCTGTCTGTGTAAATCAGATTTGTAAATAAACGCTTCTAATCAGAACATTTTAGAATAAATAGGCGAAATCGGTTAATAAACACGATAGTCTGCTATTCAAAAGATATATAAAAGATATCCCAACGGACACGTCCATTTCCCAAAAAGCTTATAGTTCGAAAATGACTAATATGTTAAATACACTGCATATTATGAGTTAAGGCCAAAATATTCAGTAAATTTAAGACAATATTCATAAAATATAAGGCAATCTAAAGCAATACAGATGAAATAGCGAATTTATTCAATAAGATTTATTAAGATTTCAGTATCAAATTATCCGATGCAAATATTGAATTTGTGATTTTCAGAAAATCGTGTAGATTTTTTGTGTATTTCAGTAATAACTTGAGAATACGTTGTGGGAGCTATTGTGATAGTCATTATGCACTCAAAAGTAGTTACTCAATTTGCTGGCTAATGAAATCCCGTTTTTTTCCAATTTTTTATTTCAAATCACGTTAAAAGAGAATTAGGTGTATATACATTTCAATTTCGCATGTAGGATATTTATACTTCCTTGAAAATTGTTTATATTTTGCTAATTTTAGATCTAACGATCTAATTATTTTTTTACGATCATCTCGACAAACAATATCTGAGGTAGTCTTTCGAGGAGAAAGATTGACCACAGCCAGATTGATCACAATATACCAAAATATTACCACACTTTTGTACCACTTGACTGACTTAAGATCTTAATTTGATCTTGTATCAAAACCAAAACTCTCTCTCACTCTGAAGGAACCAACCGACTCGGACTACTGATTAATATAAAGCGATCTACTGAATATCTACACTTGCGATTAAATTGAGCAATTCTTTAGTTAATTTTTAACTAAATGCTCATATTTTCATACCATAAAAATTCAATATTTTCATAAAAACATCATGTACTATCGAGTGTAGTGTATTTCATCCTAATATGATCACGCCATGAACTGGCTGTGACTGAAGTATTTTGTATTTTTGTATTTATTTTTAGTAAATTTATTCATATAACAACCATAGTATGATATTACTATATAATAGAGATCCACGCGTGTGCCAAAAGTTTCACAGGTAGTATAGTATAGAATTGTTGTCGTTTTCTTTCTGAATTTTGTTATTGTCAAGTATTTAGAACTATAGACGAAAATATATGTTAGGTTTAATTAATTTTGGCTAATTTCCAAAATTCTCAATTATTCAAATTGAAGATAGTCTCCAAATATTATTGAATGGCGGTAAACATTCAATATGTTCGGTAAATACCTTGTGCAATCTTATTGATATCTATCGCTAGCACCACTTCAAATTGAGAGCGCATTTAATCAACATGTAGAGGGCTTAACCAGTATGTACATTCGATACTATAATACAATATTAATACTATATACTGGCACTATTTGTCCTTTTAAGGGAAAGGTATTTATCGCAATTTTACATTTAATCCAACTGAATCTTTCATCTTAAGTACTCATTGTGCACCATTATAGATATATAGACATACGTACGCAAATAGTGAGAAAGGCTGACTCATGCGCATGTCTGAGGCTACTGCAAAGTTGTTGTGAATTTATCGACATCATACTTATTTATTTGGGTTCACTGAAAAGATTGCTTTTGAGAATACTCGTTTCCATTATTGATTTTTTTTCATGATCTATTGACAAATGAAGTAAAACTATTTATATTTATATACCTAATATAAGGGTTCTTAGTTGAGCTCAGATATATACAGATATATAATTTCGCATTCCACGTAATGGAAGCTATGGGCTCGATAATAATTATCTAGATTACTACATTTGTTGTCTATTACCGAGAATTCGTGAAGATGGCTGTATATAATCAATCCATATCCCACTCATTTCTCGACGAGAACAAATGGGTGGTTCTTTCCTTATAATTCCGTTAAGTTCATGCTTCTGAAGATAAATTCAATTGAACCAGGGTCCGTAATGAAATATCAATAACTGTCGTATCGTGACCAGAAGTTTCATCAGAAATTATCTATGAATTTTATTTTTATTACTATTTTAAATCGATTTCTAACACCTAGTCCCAACAAAATGTTTCATTATATGCATAAGCAAATTTAAGAAAGCGACATATGTACAGTGGCTCACATAAGGATTCATCGAAAGGTTTAAAAATTATAACACAGATTTTTTATAGTAATATTAATTTTTGATCTAAATTCTTTTTTATAACTATTCATTTCGAACGATGTTTACAGAACGCATCAGAATAAAAATGAAATGTTTTGAGTTCTGGGAGAGTTTTGTATTTAGTGATGAAAGTAAATTCAATGTGTTCTGGTCTGACGTCAAAATAAATAGACAGAAGCCTAGGAGCATTTAAAAAATATAAAACCAAACAACGTGATGGATATAGAGGAATTTAGGGTAATGTGGTACATGTGGCTATTGTGATATACAAGGTGTTTATATTGAAATGCTGATTACTTAATCAGTTGTCTATTTCGAAAAAGTTCGAAAATAACGCTGTAACTTCAAGGGCTGTAATTGTATTGTCAAAACACGATTTCGCGCATTCACCATGATTTGTTTACCCCGTTATTAGCATTGTACCTTATTATATAAAGTAACGCAGATCACGAATAAAGGTTAAGATTAATGAAATGCGATACTAAAAATTTATATAAATTGTTTGTTTACAAAATCAAAACTGCGGTACTTTTGAGCAAGTGTAAAAGCCATACCGTTCTGTTTTTAAATAGGTGTTTTTATGAAATATGTGTATGAGTATTTTATTGAATAAAAATATAATTTGGTAAAAATTCAAAAAGGGTATATTATAAAAAATTTGAATTTTTCAACATGTGTTTTTATTGAAATTTGAAATGAAAATTCCTCTTCCCTGAGTTGACATAAGGTGTTTTGTTGCAACTAAAAATTATTTTGGACTATCCTTAAGTCAACTTAAGCTGTTATGTTCAGTGAAAAAATTATGAAAAATAAGAGTATTATTTTTCTTATGTTGACATAAGCTAATCTGTTGAAATTATGTTAGAAGCTTTCCAAGTACTTATGTCGACCTTAGCTTTTATATTAAATTAAAATTTAACAAAAATAACTTAAGCTGTTAGAGAAAAGGCTATAACTTTTTTTTAGTTGGCCGATTTGAATACCGGTTACATGAAAAGTTGCGTCTTGAAGAGGACAATCATAGCAACAAACCCTTTCGCTTATGTCGACTTAAGCTACTATTGTATGTAGGCACAGATTTAATTATGACTCAAAATAATATTGTATCATTATCAGAATCTTAAGATTTTGGAGAATTTAAATTTTTACGGGTTACAATTTTTTCGCCTCATGATGAATGGTTTTGAAACAAGAATTCTCTTTTTCTTTGTTTCTTTACCAGTTGCAATTGAACAGCTAATATATAGTATAAACCATCTTAATCTTAATTCTTACGGGTGTATGTTTATAATTTCTTGATACAAAACTCTTGTCACCTACTTTATTCGTCAACACATCGCAGCAATACATGAAAAAATACTCGAAAAACTCGAAATACTCGAAAAAGCCCGAGTATACCCGGGTAGTTCGAGTACCAGGACGTCCGCGTGCCCGGGTGCTTCGAGCTACCCGGGTAAAAATCGAGAGTCCTAATCTGTATACTTGAAAACAAAAGGCGTAACAACTTTTTGTGATGTAATGTCACAAAAGTATAATTATAATTCTGTAATGGTAAAAAATGTTTGAGAATATTTTAAATTATTTAATAGCTGTGTTTTATTTATAAGCGAGTAGTCAAAAAACGATAATTCGCTTAAATTGTCAGCTAACAATTTTTAGCGAGCTTTGTTTCGAAAAAACTCCAATTACAAATTACATACAAAACATTGTTTTATTTCAAAAATCATTGAAATTTTATAACACTACATTGCATAATTCGAAAAGGTGATATTTTGTAAAAATTTGAAATATTGAGATCTAATTATGCAATTTAAATTTCATCGTTCCAATAATTGGGTAATAAAACAATAGTTTTCATGTACCACTAAAAATAGAACTTACAGTCTCTTTGGCATATTTTTAGAAAATATGCACCTTCGATGTTATTGCTATTGCAGAACTTTTTTTCATTTTCTCGGCTATTCTCTATGCGAGTAAAAAATCTCGCATTATATAAACTGTTAATAATTTTGAACTCTTTTATGAAAAAACACGGCTAATGTAGTTCAATATCGATATATAATCACAGGAGGTGTTCACCTTCTTTCAGATCTTATAACAAATGGCCACAATAGATGGAAGACCAGCGCAATATGGGATTTCTCTTAAGCAATTACGGGAACTCATGGAGCATCGTGGACGAGAGGGCGTAGCAAAGATTCACGAATTTGGTGGTATAACCGAAGTGTGTAAAAAACTGTACACATCGCCAAATGAGGGTAAGTGTTCAAACACATCATTATCAATGAACTCAATCATCTAAATTCGTTGATTTACTTCTTTGATTTTAGATTTTGAATAAATAATTTTTGATTCTTTTTCAATAGGTTTGAGTGGGTCAAAATCGGATGTGGAACATAGAAGAGAAACTTTTGGTTCGAATGTAATACCACCGAAACCTCCAAAAACCTTTCTAACATTAGTATGGGAAGCACTCCAGGATGTCACACTCATCATTTTAGAAGTAGCTGCATTGGTATCACTTGGTCTATCTTTTTACAAACCCGCCGATGAAGATGCTCGTAAGTCTATACATCGTATAAATTGTTTAAAGTCAAATATACTACTCAAATCAAAATAAAGTAACTAATTATTAATTTATTTCGTGTTTTGAATGAGAACCCTGAGCGATGAGTTACTATACCATACTTATTCTTAATATATAGCTGTTCTTCAAGAAGACGACGAACATCATGGTTGGATAGAGGGATTAGCCATTCTTATTTCCGTAATTGTAGTCGTGTTTGTGACTGCATTCAATGACTACTCGAAAGAACGACAATTTCGGGGTCTGCAGAATCGAATCGAGGGCGAGCATAAGTTTTCCGTTATACGTGGTGGCGAGGTGTGCCAAATATCGGTTGGTGATATTGTCGTCGGCGATATAGCACAGATAAAGTACGGCGATTTGTTGCCCGCTGATGGATGTCTCATACAGAGCAATGACTTAAAGGTAAGGAAACGAATGTGTATGAATTTCCTTTAGAACAGGTATCAATAACCTTCGTTCATGTTTCACTTCCTCTAAACTATTATACTTCTGTTTCTCAGGTTGACGAATCTTCACTCACCGGCGAATCGGATCATGTCAAGAAGGGTGCAGACACCGATCCGATGGTGCTCTCTGGCACCCACGTGATGGAAGGCAGCGGGAAGATGCTAGTGACAGCCGTTGGCGTTAACTCTCAGGCTGGAATTATCTTCACACTACTTGGAGCCGCTGTCGATGAACAAGAGGCTGAGATCAAGAAAATGAAGAAAGGTATGTCTTACATATTCCCTGAACAAACTTGTAATTTTTCTGTTTTGTATTTTATCTACAATCCTCGTAGTAATATATTATTATTGTATTTTTATGTAAATAAACGTTTGCTTTAGATCATCGTTTAGATTAAGATCATCGTAGTGTGAGGGTACTTTTATAACAGAAATAAGCTGATAAAATATCCATTTATTTTAATTCTGATACTTAATTTTATGTAACTTTTATGTTTCTATGTTGTGAGTCGAGCTGAGTGATTTCGATCTAGGGTTCGTAAGATAGTTGAAAATGAATTATTATAGTGGGCATTGAAATGAATAATTATATAGAATTTGAATGAATTTCTTGATTTAATTTATAAATATTCACTTACAAAAATCAATCTTTTGTTTATACGTCCCCTTAATACGCATTTAATCGATTTGGTTTCATTTAATACGGTTATATAAACACTTTTTCAAACCGAATTGACTGGTTCAATGGTTCGTTGGTTCGAAATTCGATGTAAAATCGGTATTTCAAGTTTCAATTCGGTTTGAAAGTTCGCATTAACACTCAATGAGGTTTCAAATTTTATGTTATTATCAGGGTTCGAAACGATCCGAGCTAAAATCGCGAATCAGCGGGTACTTCAGAACATCAAAATAGGATCTTTCGAAGATCTAAGGTTCGCTCTTTCGAGGATCTTATTTCAGATCTTCGAAAGAGCGTAATTTGTTGTTCTGAATTTCTCTACCTGATCAATAATATAATTTTGGATTTAGTATTTCTATATTAATAAGCGCCCAATGGACACGCCCACCTCCCATATTAAGCAAAAGGTTTGTATGGGATATATGGTGAACTATGACTTATATAGAGATGAACTTTTGTGTGTGTCATGTTCCACTGATACTAGTTTACAAGTCAAAAATGTAAAATATCTCCCATCGAACACGCCCACTCCTATATAAATTTTAATATGGGATATATGGTGAACTATGGTATATATAGAGATGCATTTTTGTGTGTGATCATGTACCGCCGATACGAGTTTACAAGTCCAAAATGGATAAAATCGCTCAATGGACACGCCCACCTCCCATATAACGCAAAAGTTCAATATAAGATTTATGGGATATATATTGTGTTTAATCATTTACTACCGATACGAGTTTACATACATCACCCACCACCCAACGACACGCTCACTTCCAGTAAACATCTGGTGAACCATACCTCATATAGATAAGGATAAAATTTTGTCAGTGATCAATTACTACCAATACACATAAGTGCACATTTCTAAAATAGATATCGCCAGATGGACTCGCCTAAGTCAGCTTATAATTATAACATCTCATGCTAAAATGAAAAGAAATCGGTTATCAACCACCCTTCCTACCGATATAACCTTAATATATCTTATTATGTTTTTATGTATTAGATCCATTCTATAAATATTTACCACTTATTTCATTTTTCAACCGAGTTCGGTTCTTAAGTCTTTTTTCTGAAGTCTGTTTACGATTTTCGGAGGTCTGCTTCCGATTTTCGGAGGTTTGTTTCCGATTTTTGGAAGTTTTTTTTACGATTTTTGGAGGTCTGTTTACGATTTTCGGAAGTTTTTTTACGATTTTCGGAGGTCTGTTTACGATTTTCGGAGGTCTGTTTCCAATTTTCGGTATATTAACGATTTTCGGAAGTCACTTTACTATTTTCGGAAATCACTTAACGGTTTTCCGAAATCTGCTTGAAAATGGTGTAGTAATACCAAATTCTTCACAAGACTTCTATGTCAAACCTTACTCATTATACCCTACACGCTCTGGGTTAGGGTATATTCATTTTGTCCTTAGATTTAGATAGATAGAATAGATTTTCTGAAGAAACGATAAGAGATACTGGCTTGAAATTTAGTATTTCTATATTTATAAGCTACTTGTATGTAAAAATGGGCGAAATCGGTTAACGGACACGCCCACCTCCTATATAAAGCAAAAGCTTTATATGGTATATCTGGTCAACTGTAGTACATATCAGATTAAATTTTGTGTGCGATACGAGTTTACAATCTAAAAATCAATCGCTCAATGGACACGCCCACCTCCCACATAACGCACAAGTTCAATATGGGATATCTGGTGAACTATTATATATGTATATCGGGATGAAATAGTGTGTGTCATCAAGTACTACTAATATGAGCACACATTCTAAACGTCGCCCAACGGACACGTTCAACTCAAGTAAACATTTGATATAGAATATCTGGTGAACCATACATCATATAGATAAGGATAAAATTTTGTGCGTCATCAGTTACTACCAATATACATAAGTTGACATTTCTAAAATATATATCGTCAGATGGACTCGACTACGTCAGCCTTAAGTGAAGTTCGCATAAAAAGGTACATTGGCTGCAGTTTTGGGTGTAGGGTATATAAACTTCGGCCCGGCCGAAGATAACGCTTTTACTAGTTACTCTTTGGAGTTTGTCATACTCGTTCAAAGATGAGCGTCGGAAAGAAATATTTTATAGAAAGGTTTTCTCAGGGAAATTTATAGAGACTTTTTTGAGCGGAAATTGAACACGACATCAAACTCGTAACCTTAGACACTGAAACTCGACCCCATATGGTTATAAAAAATCTAATCGAACTGAGACAGTGTCAATTTAAATATTATTGAATTTTGTGTCTTGATTATAATTTTATTAATGTATTTTAGTTATGTTTAACACATTTTCAGGATTTATCTTATCTATTTTAATTATTTTTATGTATATTACTTCCTATGATCTAATAGATTTAAAATATACCTATAGTCACATATATATACATAAATACAGTCAGAAAACAATGATTCGAACAAAGTACTGCAATAATTTTAGTGAGAAATGCGAATAGAAGCATATTTTATTATTATTGGTATTTCTTACTATTTTGTCAAAAAATTTGACAAAAAACGTATGAGATACGTTTTTGTGTCACTGTAACTATACAAAATAAGTACAAACAAACATTTGTAGCAAACAAACAGCTTAAGTCTACTCCAGGTTCGTCAAAAGTTTCTTTGAATTTTAACAAACAACTTTCATTTATGTCAGCTTAAGACTTAAAGAAAAATTAAATTTTTATAATTTACCATTTTTCAATACTATTGAATTCTAATTTCATTTAAAGACCGTTCATTAAAAAGACCGGTTTAATATCCGAACGTTATCTAAAAATACAAAACATAGATTTTCTCGATACCATAGGGGTATTCAAACGACTGATTTAGAATTGTTTATGTATAATTGTATATCTTCTCAAGTCTGAGCATACAAATTCGTTTTTTCATTAGTTCCTTAGCGAATTGCTTTTTATGTCAAATTTCAAAGGGAATTGTGACATTTTTTATACAAATATAGTCAACGAATTCTAGTCAGGCTCGATTAGAATTGTAGAAATTTAGAATTGTATTAAAAAAAACAAATTGCACGACATACAATTCTAAGTCAGTACGTCTGAATACCCCTCATGTTTTCAACTTAAGGTTCTATTGTTCGTAGGCACAGATATAATAAAAATATTCTTAAACTCAATTTTGTGAATTCTATGTTTTTCTCTTTTTACTTTATATGTTTTCAATCGATACCGAAAACAACAAAACCCTATGTGTTGCATGATGTGATTGATTGAATGAACTAAACCGTGCACCCTCATCCACCGATACCATCACTACCTACCACGAAAAAATCAAACCAACCAAAATAAAATATAAAACAAAAATTATATACAAATTATAAACATGTATATATATATATAAATGCAAAACATAATGAAATGAATCTGAAAAAAATCCATTGGCAGAAGCGAAAAAGGCGAGAAAGAGCAAAAGTATAACAGGTGAATCTTTGCAAATTAATTAATAAATTATCTTTCAATTCAATATTTTATCATCGTAACATTTCTTTAAAGTGCCGTAATTATGATATACTTTGTTAAAATCAGATTAAATCTGTGTGCGTTCTAAGCTGCTTTATTTGTTGTAATTAATTATTGAAATGCTGGTATTAATCAATAACAACATTGTGTAGTAAAAAGTGAATACTGGTGACTGAATAATCTTCCCAGCTCTGTGAAGGTCTCATGGGGATCCTGACATGGCTCAGTTTGAAACTGTTTCTACAGTTTTTGGAACGTGTTTTATGAAATTAATGTAATAAGTTTAAAATATGTCGACAAAAATACTACGGCATAAATGCAGTTTACGATCCCCCTTCTGAAATCAAAAACCAAGTATCCAGATTGTGATCTCCTCCCATTTGGGAGAAAATTGGGGTCAAAGTTCAAATTGGGGCATATGGATATCAAAAGGAAGGTAATTGAATTCCCTATAAATCTGTATTTAAAGATTTTTTTGATTAAAAATTTTTAACAAAAACTAAAAACAACATTTTTGTTCTATAATTTTATCCTTAAAAAAAATAATCATTATTAACCATATGTTTAGTATACATTTCCTGAAAGCTGTTTCAATTTCCTTTCAAATGCTGCCACACTTAGAATAGACTTGGCTTCCGAAAATACTGTGGATCAAGTAGCAGTTGTTAGACTTTCTTGAGGGTTAACTGGCTGAAAAGAATGCGTAGTAATAGATGTAGTACAAAGTCGTACGACATCAGCTGTTCGCCCTGACGCTTAAGACTTCGAAAAATGCGCCCACATTGATGCCGCGGTCATATCGCACAATAGTGACGCGTTATTCTAATACTCCTGGTATTTGATATTTATTAGTTCTATTAACAAAATAACAAATCAAATACCCGAATATAAATTGTCATGAAACAGCTGTCAGAGCCAAGAAGTAAGGAAAAGGTTAAAGTTGAGTCAACTTGCGCGTCTTCGCTTACTACCAGCAACAGAGTACTATTCATTCTGTTCACTCTCCATCAATTCAGTACATTTCAACTTTTGACAGCTCGCACTTCTTTACTAAAAGCGTCTCATTCTGTTCAGCCAGTAAAACCCCTAGCCACACGCAAAAGAGACTAATAGTGCGTTCACACGGGCCAAATTTTCGGTTGAAAATCAGATTTTCAAAAAAACCGTTCACACGACAAAATCGATTTTCATATGTCAGATTTTAGTTTGGCGGTATTTGTTTCCTTTGTGTTGGTTTGTATTCTACAGACGTTTGTGTCGACTTCTTCATTGGGTTGGAATGCATATGACATCAGGGTAAAGGATTTTTGTCAAATAGTACTATTTTCAATAACGGTTGCAAACCGAAAATCTCTTGTTTTTCGCTGAAAATCAAGTGAAAATCTGATTTTCGCCTTGGAATAACGCTTTTGGGTCGAATTTTTGATTTATAGTACATTTCAAGCCTAAAATAATTCCAAATCATAACATATTATACACCAATATAAAGGAATGAAATGAAAGCTCTCAGAAAATATGTACTAAACATATGGTTAGCAAAATACATTATTAAAAAAAAAAATTATTAAACAAAAAATTGTACGTATTTTTACAATTTTTGTTAACTGTTTTTGTTAATTTATAATTTTTAAAAATCTTTAAATGCCGTTTTATAGAGATCTTAATAACCATCCTTTTGATATCCCTATGTTGGAGATTGATTTGGGGCTTTTGGGCCGGCCCCAATTTCTCTCACACCGAGAAATTTTTGTTTTTTATACTTAAAATGAGTACTTTTTGAGTATTTTTTTTTTTTAAGGGGGTCGTGAACTGCATTTGTTCTAATGGTATTTTTGAAAATTTTAAACTGTTTCGAAACGATTGTACATACATTAAATTTTACTATTAAAATAATACTCTTTTTCACAAGTTAAGTTATTTATGTAATGTTTAGTTCCTATATTACTGTTTGTGCTCATGTATTGTTCTCCGTCTCGTGCTATTGACACATATAGAGTATCGGACAAAACTCATTGCTCTAACACGGGTCGGTGACAAATTCATTTAACTTTTAAAAAAAGTTAAGTAACAAGAACATCAAAAAAATAAAAATATCATGTGACAAATCTGATTGGACTTGAATTTAACAAATAAAAAAAATAGATTTCAATTTAATATTTTATGCATCCATGCCATGCATTTGTGGCATGGACGCACTTAGATTGTTAATATTCTTGTCTTTAATGGTGATCCATGCTTGATTTTTAGAGTGTTAAATAATTTATTTTTATAGCAATGTACCTTATTCCTATTTATCTGCCTATTTACTATTTCCCAAAGTTTTGAATAGGATTTAAATCCGGAGACTGAGCGGGCCACTTCATTACAGAAATGCCTTCTCCATTAAGATATTCCTTGACATGGTTGGACGTGTGCTTGGGGTCGTTATTACTGTCAATTTAACATGGCATTACATCTTGGAGGATGTTTTATATTGGAAGCTGTCCATAATTCCATCTATCTTATGTAGAGATATTATTCCATGGTCCGAAAAACATCCCCAAACCATTACGCTGCCACCTCTATTATCTTGGATCTAAACGATTTTCTACTGGTCTACTAACACTTCTCATTTCATCTGAGTTCAGCAAATTAACTTTGGATTCATCTGAAAATAATACGCATCTCCATTGCTCCACAGACCAGTTGGTGTGCTGTTTGGCGAACTCCAAGCGAGCAATCCCATTTTTTTTTTTCGATTTAAAGGGTTGCCCAAAATTTTAAAATACCAGCACAGACTGCTGGCCTTTGCACTGTTAACTTAAAGCGGGTTGTAAGGTATCTACAACTTGTGCTGATTTCTTCGGGTCATTTTTAAATTCTTGATAATTCTGGAATCTTCAAAAAAAAAAAAAATCAATTGCGAGAATATAATAAATTACAACGTTGAGGTGTGGTAGGCGTGGTCGCGAAGGTTTCAAAAAAAAATTTCGAGAACGTAATAAATTACAACGTTTATAAGTAAAAAACGGCATTACAGTCTGTTACAGTTTAAATTCCACTGTAGTTTCACAGCTGGAGGAGTAACTTTTCATTTTGTAGTTTTAGAGTTACGGCCTGATTCTGGCCAATAGGTAACAAGCCACAATAATAACAATATCGGTGTTTGCTCTCGATATTATTACTTTTGAAACTATTCGTATTCTAAAGCCTACAAACCGTAATAAAAACGAACAAAAATTGTTTCCTCACTGAGAGGAGATAATAAGCGAGTAACGACCACTTTTCTATTGATTTTTTTTGACTTGCTCACTTTAAAATCACTCAAAATTACACAATTTGACTTCATATGACCATATGATGTTCTTTTTGATGGTCAGACTCACTTTAATGACCAATATATTGATGATGGCACTCGGAAGAATTCTAAGCCACTCACATTCACTTCATAAACATTTCAAAATAAATTCGAATGTCATTATTGCAGTCATATTTTCTCAAATTAAATTTATTTGATCCAGCGTTCTCAAAATTCTCCCGAATTTGATTTATTTTTGACAGTTTTTACTCAATATTTTTTAGTCCCCACGAGGTGAACTTTTCCTTGTTACGATTTTTTCAGAATACGACTTCAAAATTCTCGAAACAAAAGGAAACAGCATTTCGGTAATAAATTTTCTTGTTACCTATTCGCCAGAATCAGGCCTTTAGAGACAATCTGAAAATTCAATTTGGAATAATTGTTTCCAATTATTTTGGAACATGTGGAAAATTAATAGCAATACAATATAAGCTAAGAAGAAATGTGGACAGGATGAAGTCTGTTGGGTCAGCTGTCTTCTTATATATAAAGTTCTTATATATAAATTGGTTCGAAAAGTGGTGGGTGAGCGATTGAACCCGGGTAGAGCGAAGCGGACCCGGTGAGCTATTTTATAAAAAACAATACTTAGACTTTTTTTTAGCATTTATATAATTTTTTTCAAATTGTATGGAACTTTACGACACAACTTGTACCAACTTTTTAGAAATGATGTGAAAGACTACATCTCATACTAGCCAAATATAATAATTTAATAATAAATAACGGTAAATTATATAGAATTCAAGATCATATAAGATCATTCAAATTTAAGTCCAATGAGTTTTGTCGCATGAGGCTTTCATTTGTTTCGCTATTTTTGTTACTATACTTTTTTAAAATACAGTGTGGCCAATAATAACTGTCAGTAAAACAAATAATTGTAAAAACCAAATTAGATAACTATTTATAATAATTTGTCTGCAAAAGTTTATGATTTATTTATATTTATAATATAACGATTCCAAAAAATTATAAAAGCAATGCTCTGTTGGAATCCCTTGCCCTTTTCGTTGATTTCTTACCGCCACTATTTGGAAAAAATTTTACATTCGGCACGCACCATTTTCTGATACATTTCGTCCCAAATTTTGGTCAAAATTTTCTTAAACCCTTCGATGATTCAACTTTTTGTTGAGCTAATTGTGGCCACCATATATGATTCAACTTTTTGTTGAGCTAATTGTGGCCACCATATAGCCCCATACCTAGTATTTCAAAGGACTGAGATATGGTGATTCTTTTAGTCATTCTTTTAAGAGAAAAATAACAGAAAATTTTTCACTGCACCAATTTTGAGTGCTTATTGTATGATAAAGGGGTCTGATTTTTGTTAAAAAACCAAAATATTGTTCACCATACATTTTCTTCGGCAGGATTAAGCAAAAAGTGCTGGAGGTAGTAGTTGTTGTTAATTTTAACACCTTGATCAATGAATATCATCGGTAATTTTTCTTTTTTTGAATACTGCTCCCCAAACATAATGCTGGATACATTTTGATACCTCTCAATATCCGCTTTATCTCTTGGATATTCCATAAAACTAATAGCATTCACCCGATTATTCTATTGGTTGTGACCGTCTTAAAGTAGTAACATTTTCTCGTCCGAAAACAGTATCTCATACCCATCGTGCCGCCTGTGAAACGTTTTCCAAACGTTTGTTGAAAGTAATCAGAGAAAAAGACGAAGGATTAAAACTAAAACATTAATTTTATAAATATAAATAATACTTAACATTTTCCACTTTAGTTTTTACGACCCTTTGTTTTACTGACAGTTATTATTGGCCACACTGTAAATTATATAATAAACTTATGTTGTATTTTTAAATAAATATATGACTTTAACTTTCTAAAATAAGTTTAATCCTAATATCACCAGATAACAAGTTTTGAGTGAATTTGTCAGTGACCAGTGTTAGACTAATGAGTTTTATCCGACACTCTATATGTGTCAATAGCACGAAACGAACAACAATACATGAACACAAACAGTAATATAGGAACTAAACATTACATAAATAACTTACTAATTTCTAAACGTGAAGTTCCTGTTGTTGTGAATTTATATATTGTTCTAAATTAATATTAAAGTTTATAATATTATATATATTATAATATATATTATATTATATATATTATATATTATATATATTATATATATATATATATATATTATATATATTATAATAAAAAGTTTATAATATTAAAGCTATTAAAGTTTAAAGTTACACTTATCAGAAGTTACTTTTTATGTAATGAAGCATTTTAACTGAAGTATACTTAGTATATATATTTGAATAATGCAATATGCAAAAACGGAAACAAAGAAAATTGTTCCATAAGTAACTATATATTAATTGAAAACGACGATACTTTACGGATGATGTGGATTTAAATTCCTTTTTTTTATTGCACTGGATTTTTATTATTGGCTTATTGGCTTTATAGTATTTTGTATTTTTTATATACATACATATTACTAATCATTCTAATAGATATCAGTTTTGCTTGTTACCATTAATCCATCCATACATCTGTCTGTCCTCTAATTTAAATTGAAAAACAACAAACAAACAAAACATTCCTAATTAATCTCAGGTGAAGATGGACGCGCACCAATAAGCAACAGTCATATGGGTTCTTCTCCAACAGAGGCAATCAAATCCGATTCAGATGGAAACCACGTTCAAGAGTCGACGACCGCAGTCGAGTCAGGTCACAAGAAGGAGAAGTCAGTACTGCAGGCGAAGCTGACAAAGCTGGCGATACAAATTGGCTACGCTGGTTCCACAATCGCCGTACTTACCGTTATCATTCTGATCATACAGTTCTGCGTGAAAACGTTTGTAATGGAGCACAAACCTTGGAAGAATACTTACGCCAACAACCTGGTGAAACACTTGATTATCGGTGTCACAGTGTTAGTAGTGGCAGTACCCGAGGGTCTGCCACTGGCAGTAACCCTGTCGTTGGCCTACTCCGTGAAGGTTAGTTGTGGATTCATATCTCGGCTAAGAGAGTGAAATTTTTCCATACAATATAATATTGGGTTTCTTGCAGAAAATGATGAAAGACAACAATTTGGTGCGGCATTTGGACGCGTGCGAGACAATGGGCAACGCCACAGCTATTTGTTCGGACAAAACCGGAACACTCACCACGAACCGGATGACAGTCGTGCAGTCATATATTTGCGAGAAGCTGTGCAAAGTATTGCCAAAATTGAGCGATATGCCGCAGCATGTGGGTGGTCTAATAACCCAGGGTATCGCCGTCAACTCTGCTTACACTTCAAACATTTTGGTAACTTATTTATACAACTTATAGTTAAGCACTAATTCTCGATACAACATTGTAGCCTGGTGAGAATCCCGGCGATTTGCCAAATCAAGTTGGCAACAAAACCGAGTGCGCTCTCCTCGGTTTTGTCCAAGGACTCGGTGTCAAGTATCAGAGCATCCGAGACGAGATCACAGAAGACAAGTTCACGCGAGTCTACACATTCAACTCTGTGCGCAAGAGCATGGGGACGGTTATACCACGTCCCAACGGCGGCTATCGACTCTATACCAAAGGCGCTTCGGAGATTATACTCAAAAAGTATGCTTGAGAATGCTCTTATTGTACATTTGAAACTCTACTCACCTCTTTCCAATACTCATCGTCTTGTAGGTGTTCATTTATCTATGGCCATGATGGTGCTTTGGAGAAGTTCACGCGCGACATGCAGGATCGACTTATACGCGAAGTGATTGAGCCAATGGCATGTGATGGCCTGCGTACAATTTCGGTGGCCTATCGTGATTTTGTTCCCGGAAAAGCGGCCATAAATGAGGTTCACATCGACAACGAGCCCAACTGGGACGACGAAGAGAACATCATGAACAATTTAACGTGCCTCTGTGTGGTTGGTATTGAAGATCCCGTTCGTCCCGAAGTGCCCGATGCCATCCGCAAGTGTCAACGCGCCGGTATCACGGTGCGTATGGTCACTGGCGATAATATCAATACGGCACGATCGATTGCCAGCAAGTGTGGCATCCTGAAGCCCAACGAGGACTTTCTCATTCTGGAGGGCAAGGAATTCAACCGAAGGATTCGGGACAGCAATGGTGATGTGAGTAATAGAAACACTGAGAAACTTTCGAAAATTTCATACTCCGACTTCTATTTCTATATTAGATCCAACAACATCTCATCGATAAGGTATGGCCAAAGCTACGGGTGTTGGCTCGCTCTTCACCGACTGATAAATATACGCTTGTTAAAGGTATGCATTACTTATATAGAATGGAACAAACAATTGATAGCATATTTGTAGGATGCCATCGTAAAAATATTAGATATATTATATATAATTTAGATATATTTCTTTTCGTATTTCTCACTGAAATGCTTGGTAAATTTCGTTGGAGCAGGCGCATCTTTCACTGGAAACATTTATCAACATACTGCTCTAAAGACATAATGCGACCTTGTAAACAACCCGTCCATATAAGTGCCACTTCAAAAATTGTAAATAACAATCGCTTACAATTCCTTTATTGACGTGGTCATATATTTTTAGCAAACTCATAGAAGTTGATGGAATCTTTTGTAACACTTCTCTCTTGATCCCTCTGAACACCAACGAAATTGTATAACATTTTATTGAAAAATGCGAATAGCAAAATGTATCCATGTTATTTTTATGGTGATCCTTTCTTCTTTAGTTGCACATACTGAACATTCGATTAATTATTTGTGTTCCTATATATTCCTCCTTTTCTCTACATTGTTGATATTGCAGGTATCATTGACAGTGCAGTTAGTGAAAATCGTGAGGTAGTGGCCGTCACCGGCGATGGTACTAATGACGGCCCAGCTCTCAAAAAGGCTGATGTCGGCTTTGCCATGGGTATTGCCGGTACAGATGTGGCGAAAGAGGCTTCCGATATCATCTTGACCGATGATAATTTCAGCAGTATTGTAAAAGCCGTAATGTGGGGTCGAAATGTTTATGATTCGATTGCAAAGTTTCTGCAGTTCCAGTTGACGGTAAATGTAGTTGCTGTAATTGTTGCATTTATCGGTGCATGCGCTGTTCAGGATTCACCACTCAAGGTATTATATACACCACAACAAGATTCCGATGAATAACTCATGATTCAAATTCGATAGGCGGTTCAAATGCTTTGGGTCAATCTTATTATGGACACTCTTGCTTCCCTAGCCTTAGCTACTGAACTTCCAACTCCCGATCTTTTATTAAGAAAGCCATATGGTCGCACGAAACCACTGATTTCTCGCACAATGATGAAAAACATTCTCGGACAAGCCATTTATCAGCTGTTTATAATATTTGGGCTACTCTTTGCGGGTTCGTAATAAGCGTTGACCCTTCCAATGACAACAACTTCGTATTAAATCCTTATCTCTTTCTTTCTTCCAGGTGATATGATACTTGATATTGAATCTGGTCGTAGCCAGGAACTTAACGCTGGGCCAACACAACATTTCACAATAATTTTCAATACATTCGTTATGATGACTCTGTTCAATGAAATCAACGCTCGCAAAATCCATGGGCAGCGTAATGTGGTTGAGGGACTCTTCACGAATCCCATTTTCTATACAATCTGGATATTTACCATGATATCGCAGGTGAGTCATAATTTTATGATTATTTGGACTTATTACTAAAGTTTTCCTTTTTTCCTTTTCGTTGTAGGTTGTTATTATTCAATATGGTAAAATGGCATTCTCCACAAAAGCTCTTTCCCTTGACCAATGGCTATGGTGCATATTCTTCGGTATTGGAACTTTAGTTTGGGGACAATTAATCACTTCAGTGCCTACAAGAAAACTACCTAAAATATTATCGTAAGTAGAACAATGAAAAATCGTTGGAAATATACTTTTGTCAACCCGGAAAGGTTAAATGTAAATGCAAGTCGAGTTTTTTTTTTTTTTAAAAAACTATCTTTGGTTTTCAACTTGTATTTTTATTATATTGTATAAACACCCTTTGCCCTATTCTTATAATTTGCTTAGTACAGTATTTTATTCTTACCAAAAAAAATTACCATGATTGTTCTCGAGTACTTATCTTATCATAGATATATATATAATTTTATTTAATTATATATATATATATAAATTGGTTTTGAATATAAGAACTAATGGTATTTTATAAAAATCCAACGTATTCAACAAATAGTTTTAAGAAATATTATATAAATGCATATATATACATATAAGATCTATATATATATCGCTTATTGTTGCAATAAAAATATATTTAGAACAAAATTTATAAAATACACGCACACCTTTACTGAAGATCTCATGGACCATTCACGCATGCTGTTGCTAACACTGGGTATTGTACATGGGGCAAAGGTGCTTAAATCGAGTATCAGCTTCATATGTTACTTAAAATAATGCTTTCTGCAATGTATGCACGGTTGTGGTTTTCTGATAATGTTACTTTCAGTCTGGGAACCGCTAGGCAGAGTTATAAAATATCGTAAAATATCGCCTGAAATACCAATCATTCGTACTTCATCTCTGAAATAACAACCTGCTCACTCATTTCCACTCTTTACCGATTCGTATTTTCCACTCACGAGCCGAAACATTCGAATCGCTCAGAAATAAAAAAAAAGCTCATAAGTGGAAAATGTATGGATCGTGAGCCTCACAGTTGCTACGATTTTTAAAATGGTGACTGTAGTAAATTTTGTACTCTTTTTATCCAATTTGGCTTTTTGTAGAAATATTTTGAAAAGAAGCCACTGCCTTCCGTTTCACTAGAGCCGAACCCTGCTTCTTTGTTCTCTGCACGATTCTCTACGTTTTCACTACGTCATTTTTCCTACGTGACCTCACCTCACGTTATGTCTTGAGTAATTGGTCGTTTCGACACAGAAGAACATTTTCGTGTAGGATTGAAAATAAGTACACATTATGATCGAAAGAAATCTAAAAATAAACTTTATTATGGAAGAACTTATATAAAAAATTGTTTAGTTGTAGAAATAATTCTTCTTCGGTCCGCATATAAACTAAAAAAAATATTCTTCTGTTTTGAAACAGACTATAATATGTATTATCTAAACAATCATGCTTCAACGCATGAAAATAATAAAATTGCCCATAAAAACATTGGCGATGCGAAGGAAGTCTCCGGTAACAGATAGTTTTAAGTAAATCGACATTTTTTGAAGAACAGAAAATTTGGTATGTATTCTAAAACACGTTTGTATGTATATGTGCGTATGTGTCTTACTATTTATCTATTATTATTTTGAGAAATTTTTTATATACGTTACTGATAGAAGTTCATACAGGCATAATTTTATTGCGTAAAGGTAATATTTCGTCGAATCGACGACAGTGATATTAAACGGGATATTGAGCATGACTTACGGACGAAAAATAGAGTAATTAAATTCCATTACATGTCTATTACATGTCATATTTCATGAGTTTCCGTTTTTTTCAAGAGGCACAAAGCTGGTAACACAAGTATGTCATCCTACTTTTATACGAAACCAAGACAACACGGTTTACGTAAAGTGTATAAACGTTTCATTGCTAACCGTATTGAATAAAATCAATTTAATGCGTATTAAGCCGCGTTCACACAGAACCGGCGACGCGAAGTGCTACGAGACGTGAATTCATATAAAGTACGCGAATTCATATAAAGTACCTTATGGGAGTGTTCACACCGCACATGCGATTCGAAAAAGAAACATGAGCGATCCCCGAGCTTGAACGAACATGAAATGTAACGAGTGAAACAAACGTTCGCTCATGTTTCTTGTGTGAACGGTTCTTGCAAATTCGCGACGGAAACGCTTTTCGATGTGAATTTTGCATCACACTTTGCGTTGCCGGTTCAGTGTGAACACAGCCTTAATGCGTACGTATAAACATAGTATCAGTCTGTTAACTTTATATACAGTTTTCCACTAAAGTCTTCGTACAGCCGCTAGTTCAAATTTTGATGATTAAAATCAGTAATATGTAGTAGAAATTGGGAAAAAATTTAAATGCAGATAAGAATCGTTCGTCGGTGATAACGTTTCTTTGCAAAATTGAACAAACATAACACGTGCAACACATTCCATGACACAAATTCCGCTACACAGCAGGTTTCAAGTTCATATTTGAACAAATTATTTGAAAATGCCTGGTAAATATTTGACGGTAGAAGAGCGAAAAATGATATTAAAATTGCACGTGAAGAGCAAAAATAATACACAGAAATAGCAGAACTAATATCCCGTCATCAATCTTCTATCCAATCTGTGATCGGAGGCTTTAAATATGAAGGCCGAGTCGAGAATAAGTTCAAATCAGAACGACCTTTAAAGCTCACACATGGAGATCCCCAAAAATCAAGCGCATACTTGCCATTGATCCGTATATAGGGGCAAAAAACATGAGTGCAGTGCTTTTCCAAACCAATAATAAAGTAGCCAATTCTGAAACTGTATAAAAATTTGTGGTTGATGCCGGGGTCAAGTATCGCACACCTAACAAAAAGTCATTGATAAATGCAGTAAATCGAAGGGATCGTTTGGACTTTGTTCGGAAATATCTATACGCTTCACCAGAGTTCTAGCGCAATTTAATATTATCTGATGAGTCCAATGAAAACATTTTTGGGTCTGATAGTGAACTTAGAGCATGGAAAAGGACAGGAGAAGCTTACAACCCAAAACACACTATTTACAGTTTAAATCATGGTTGTGAAGGTATATTGGTATAGGCCAGACTGGCTTTCATATGGATTGGAAACTTGGAAATAATGAAAGAATAATGGATTTTTGAGTATGCTTTTCCATTCTAAAAACATTTTGATTGAATTTGTTGAAAAATTGGGCGTGGCAGAGACATTTTACATTAGGCAAGATAATCTCCATAAGGAAATGGCCCGTTATACTAAGATTTACCTGTTGTACAATGCTCCAAACCGGCACAAATATCAACACATAGTCATAATCTTAATCCCATTGTGAAAATGTAGAATATCCTTGAAAAAAGGATCAGGACTCATCATATTATCCCGAAGACTTAGCTGCAATTGGTTATTCAGGAAGATTGGGCGTAAATCGAACCAAGCTATGTATAAAATCTAGAGATATCAATGCCATACTACCATAAAAACATTATTCAAAATGAGGGCTACCGAAAAATGTAATTAAATGTAATTTTCATTATTGGTGTACGAAGACTTTAATGGAGTCAAATTTCTGACTTTTTTCAATTTACTTTGAAAGAATAAATAAAATAATAATATGTTGTTCTTCTATTGAAAAATGTTTATTATTAATTTTTATCATTATAGTTTGAATTATCTTCTGTACAAAGACTTTAGTGGAACACTGTATATATATATATTTTTTTTAAGAAAAAAATACTTTTAATAAACTTTGGGCTATAGAGGTTTTATTTTTTTATGCATATGTAGCATTTTTGTTGACTACTCGTCTACTCTAGCATATCGGTATTGGAATGTCACTACAGATAAACAATACAATATACTATATACACATACTCATTATTAAATATTTCATTTGATATAGTACCTACATATGTTATATTTATATTTATTCGTACTTTATTTCGTAATATGTGTTTTTTTTTTAATTATTTTAATCTTCACCTAAATTGTGTAATAACCTTCTTAATGTGACATTAACATGATAATATTAACTTGTAACATAAGTTAATAGTGTGACAAACACACTGCAGTAAAATCTTACATACAACATAGAAAAGTGAATAGAAAAAGAAAATTGTGCTAAATAAAAGTAATTGAACCATTTCAACTAACAAATTCTCATTTTAATAATATACTGTTGGCTCTGGAAGCAATGCAAGATTGAGAAAAATTCTGTCCGGTAATTATATTCAGCCACTGTGTGTGAGATTGTATTGTGTCAATAAATATGTATTAAATATAGTCATTATAATCACTGTGTATATTCCTGTTGAATCCACGGTTAAGTCCGAGTTGAATTACATGGACGGTGTTTTACTGTATATATAAATTTTTTAATAAATATATGTAATTGTGGTTATGTTTATGTAATTCATAACTGAATCTTCTTGCAGATGGGGTCGTGGTCACCCAGAAGAATACACCGATGCTATGAATCTGGGCGAGGAGGGTTTCGATTCCATTGACTCCGACAAGAAACCACGCGCGGGACAAATTCTATGGATACGTGGCCTGACACGCCTGCAAACTCAAGTAAGTGCCGAACATGCTATATTCTAAACAAGAAAGAGTATTTTATTATTTTTTTTATTTTTTTTTTATTTTTCTTTTTAATTATACATTTTTTTTTATTCATAAAATTTTGTTTTTTTTAAATATGTTAGTATATATAAAACTATAGGTATAAGGGTTATCCAAAGTTCGTTAACTATAATGTCTTTGTTGTTCAAAGGATTTTGTTGAGAAACAGTTGTATAATTTCAATTGTTGCTGGTGGTTTTCCGATAACTTTTGGACATATTTAAATTGGTCCATACCTTCTGGGGGAAAAACCAAGTACATCACAAATTTGTGTAAAAGTGGTCTTTTCACAGAAAAATTGGGAATTAAATGAGCAAATCTGAGAAATTTGTGTTCACTGCTATTATAACTTCAGGAAAACATAGAATTCAGATGGAAAAGACTGTACAAGCAACGCCATTACATCGATTTATTGATCATGTAACCACATTTAGGTCATTATCATGATGGAACTGCCACACCATAGTCATATTCTATATGACTTTAGAGAGCATAACTTCATTCAATATTTGTGCATAAAAATATCGGGATAAGCTTTATTCATTCCAAAATATAGGCCCTGCTTTATACTTCTTGTCTTGTATAAAGCAGGGTCTATATTTTGGAATGAATGGAATTTTTATGCACAAATATTGAATGGAGTTATGCTCTCTAAAACCATAGAGAATATTAAGGTGGTCTGGCAGTGCCATCATGATAATGACCTAAATAACCTATTCGGTTTTGTTAAAATGTGGTTACAAGATAAATAAATCGATGTAATGGCGTTGCTTGTACAGTCTTTTCCATCTGAATTCAATGTTTTCTTGAAGTTATAATTGCAGTGAACACAAATATCTCAGATTTGTTCATTTAATTCCCAATTTGTCTGTGAATAAGACCACTTTTACTCAAATTTGTTATGTTTTTCCCACAGAAAGTATGATCCGCGACTCGTTTTTGCAACAGACTTCGATTTTTTAAATGAATTGTGTCTATCCCAAAAATTTTGCATTTTCTATGAACTTTACCTTACTGGTTTCTCTTTTTTGGTCCATCTCAAAAACGGCTTTTTTTTTATCAAACAATCAATTTGAAATTAACGGTAATATACAAAAGTTTTGTTATTGTGTTGTTTTTAAGTATAGATATGGACCAATTTAAATATGTCCAAAAGTTATCGGAAACCCACCAGCAACAATTGAAATTATACAATTGTTTCTGAACGAAATCTTTGATTCTATTTTTTTGACCAGAACTATATATACTATATATATATATATATGATTCAATCTTATGTTCCATAATTTCATATAATTGAATGTTTTATTTTCTAGTTGTAGAATAATATTCGAATATGTTGTTGAGACAAGACCATTTACAACTGGAATTACCATTGAATATATTATTTTTTGTCCTTATGAACATGGGAATACAAATTATAATTATTATCCTTATAAGCGTATATTGTTATTATCACAAACAGCATATAATCATAGACACGATCTGCGATTTTTTTAAAAAGTTTCCTTATAGCGAAAGCATATCAATGGCGAATAATATTGCATGTAATGAATGACGGTAAAATTGCTAATCAGGGCGATAATAATAGATATTTATCCTTAATCTCAGGTTTTCTGCAAATACTTTTATGAAGATTTACCAAATTATAATAAGGTTTTCTTTTGTTTTTGTTAGATAGATATAGAGACAGTTTATAGGGAACTTAATTAAATATTCAATCATAGACTATTTGATTTTTTAAAACTTAATACACCATATAAGAAAAATATGGATAGTAAAAATCTTTCTGTATTTTTGTGCTCAGTAGATTACAGAACTATATTTTGAATGATGATTTTAGTTGTAAATGCTTTGCACACTACTATATATATAATATATGGTTATATATTATATATATTCTTACATACTATTGGTTTTTTTATATTTTATATTTTTTTACGATAATTAAATATATTATTTTATAAGTTTACGGAATATTTCATTATAGAATTTACAATTCTTCTTATTTATTCTATTGTTTCTACTCTTATAATTTACAAAATTAGTACATTTTGAAGAAAATAATTACAGTACTAAAGTATAAATGAATTAAACTTCACTGATCCCTGGAAAAATCTGTTGCTTTTTACCTACGCTCATCAAAAATTATAAATGTTCAATTAATGAGATATAAATATTGAGAAAATCCGACGAACGTTACTACACCATTTCCATGCAGAGTTCGGAAAAGCGCAAAGTAATTTAACCCTAGAAGTTCATACTTATTTTCGTTGCGTAAAGGTCATACTTCGTCGAATCGACGACCCCGCTCTTTAACTTGATAAAGATGATGACTACCGCACGGAAAATGTATAAATTTTAGTAGATTTCAATTACTTACTTTTTCATCGATATAAAAGAAAAAATAATATTATTGTCTTATTATTTAATAATAAATTAAGTTTTAAACGCAATACCTTCTTTTGATTATTTTGCCAAAGTCGTGATGACACAAATTTTGTATGAACTTCGTCGTTTCGGCGAAGGGATTTAAAACACAAACCACTTTATACAATGTGTACCAAGCTAACTAAACTAATTCTAGAGCATGATCATGATATCTAGAGCAAATACTACTAATATACTACTAAATACTAAATAATATAAAAAAACGGCAAAATAAAAAATGCGTCGTCGATTCGACGAAGAATGACTTTCTAGCGTTAAGAAAATTGTAAACAGACTTCAGTCTGTTAAGATTTTCTGAAGCCTGTTTGAAATGGTGTAGATACAACTTCCTTAAATTTCGACCAAACCAGACCTCGATAGCATCAGTATTTCCAGAATCAAATCTTTTCAAATTTATAGGGGTATTCACGCTTACCTGAGCAGTTGAGCACGGGCACTAAGAGCACTGTTTCGAATTCCTCACATCAAATTAATAAATTTTCTTGTTTTCGTTTATATATTTTTCAATTTTAAATGTATAAACTAAAATATTTGGCATACTCAACTGCTCAACCTGAGCTGCTCACACAAGTCAGGGGTCCAGCCAGGGCAGATAAGCAATATGGCAAGTGAGGAACTTTACAATAACAAAATATACGGGATTGAGCACATCTGCTCACTCAGAGTGAATACCCCTTATAAAAATACTTTGAAGTTCTTTGATCGTAATAATTTTGGAATCTCGTTTATATTCAAGTAGTTTTAAATTTTTATTTTAATGACTACTAGGAAATACCCGGCTATTTCCCCCAAAATGACCGCTGCTTTGCAGCGGATAAACCCCGTGCATATAAAATTACTTTCGAATCAATACATTTCCTTAAAATTATATATATCTAATTAAAAAAGCAATTTAAATGTATTTTCTTAAGGCTTATTAAATAGAATAACATGGGTATTTTTATCCAATAATAATGATATTAATAAATAATAGTTAGAGTTTAGCAGTAGGTTTAAGGACATCGGAGTAGTTGAATACTGAGAATAACACTCACAATATGAGCAACGGCACAGCATTTATTTATTTTTATCTTTCTTCAGTTCTTAGTTGTCTATTTTATCAGGGATATGGTTCAGCGCCTAAAACGAAAACTTAAACGCCTTTCAAGGCGTTTTAAGATTTCCATGAAAATTTGAATGAATTCTGAAATTTTCGAGAATTTAGAGGTCGTCACGAATTAATGTGCTTTTCGCGAAATAACGCGTATTTACGGAGATATGAAGGATTTAAAATTTCCATGAGAATTTGCCTGAATTATTAAATTTTCGTAAATTTAGAGGTCGTCACGAATTAACGTCCTTTTCACGAAATAACGCGTATTGACGGAGATATCAATGATTTAAGATTTACATAAAAAAATGCCTCAATATTGAAATTTTCGAAAATTTAGAGGTCGTCACGATCTCGATATCGTCCTTTTTGAGAAATAACGCGTATAGACGGAGATATCAATGATTTAAGATTTCAACAAAATAATTGCCGGAATTATGAAATTTTTTAAAAATTTAGAGGTCGTTACGAATTAACGTCCTTTTCGCGAATTAACGCGTATGATATCAATAATTTAAGGTTTACATAAAAAATTGGCTCAATATTAAAATTTTCGAAAATTTAGAGGTCGTCACATATTAAAGTAAAGTAGTGTATTCGAGTTGACATTGAATGTGACCGAGAGAGAACATGAAACGGAATTTTTTCTCAAACAAAAAATAACAACAAAAAACCATGGCAACGAAATATGAGAGTGAGAATTTTGTATGGAGAACTCTCTTTTAATTTTAATTAAATCCCTTCATGTTAAATGTTAAATTTATATAGCCTATGTCCTATTCTGATATGGTGGCTAACCAGTAAAAATATAAAAATGGAAACATTCTCAGCGGTTTAGCTGATCGAGTATATAGAGTATAGATATAGGTAATATCTCACAACTTTGACTATAGATAGCAGGGATTGTCAATCCTTAATTTCAGGAATTTTTCTGAAAACTGTCTGATTTTCTGGCCATAAAAATAATAACATTACACCAAAAATAATTATGGATTTCTTAAAAATAATTCTTAAAAATTAAATTTCAATATATCCTTTAACTGAAAATATCGACCATTCGTTATAAAGTGAAAGAAATCTTCTTCGACTCATAGTTAATTATATAGTCAATAGTTAATAGTGTAGAAGTTCATCTGAGTAAAAGAAAACTTTAAAACCAGTGGTAGATCGATAAGGACACCCTACACAACAAAAATTGACCCAATTTTGCTCGTTCTATGAACATCTTAGTGTACTTCAGAACCAAAATTAAAAAATGTTTGATGGTATCTCTTCCCAAACTTTTTAATAGTGTTCTTAACTTTCTATTTAACTCAAAAAATAGCCTGATATGTTATAATACTTCGGAATTAAAGTATTGGTATGGTTGACAATCCCTGCTATCTTCAAATGGCCTTTTCTTCTTCTCTATATAAAAATGAATGTCTGTATGTATGTACCTTAGAGAATCGTATACTATGCATTTGATCGCGATGAAACTTT